>BPLR01003291.1:0-26289 GCA_021605095.1 Caerostris extrusa
TCTTTTATGCCACAAGGGCTGCACCGATGTTACTCACTTTGCATTACCCGGGGGCGCGTGTAATTTGATGGTAAGCCACGGACGTGGAGTAACAATGCCCCCGCAGCGCTCTACGATCCTATTAGGACCGGGACCTACGGCTTAAAGTGGATTCCGAACCACTACAAACACCCATGGAACCCACACCCACCGAACGCCACAGCGCTAGCCATTCATTCGGCCATCAGGCCCCTAAAAATCAGTAGTTAAAATCACTATTTCCTCTTTCTGAAGGACCCATGCTTTCCTCTGTATTCATTTTACTTTCCGACTTTTTTCAACCCTCGCGGGCTATTTTTAGTTCAAGGTCATCTTTCCCGCTCTGGTTTTGGATTTGTTTTGTCTGCATTCTTTGAATCTCCCCTACTCGGGCTATTTTTAGATCTCGTTATTTAGCCTTACGCGGTAGCTTTCTGCAATGGATGTCTGGTTTTCACTACGGCGGTGCTCAGTTTTTTATTAACTTTTCTTTTTTACTACAGTATGCTTTCATTTTGTAATTGTAATTCCTTTCCTATTGTAATTCCTTTCCTATTTTTTTTTTTATCTCTCTTAATATTTTTAACTAGTTTATTTATTTGTAATTTTTATTCAATTTATTATCCATTTTTTTCTATAAATTTTTTTTTTTTTTTTCGCTGGCAACGGGCTTCGACCAATCGACAAGAACCCTATTTTTTTCCAGGACGGAGGTTTGTAGTCGCTGAGCGGCCAATGCACTCCGAGAGTCTACAACGAATAAGAATGTAAAATTCGCTTCTCTTGTTGTGGTGGAAGACATTTTTTTTTATTCTTCTGAATCGAATATTTCGGCAAGTGCATCGAGTAATGGCTGAGTTTGGTGGACCAACTGTGAAAGAAAATGGTTTTTGTGTGATATCTGCGGAAAACGATTTGCTCAGAAATGGAAATTGAAACAGCATTCGCTTTGGCACTCGGGATCGAAGCCTCATGAGTGTGATACATGCAACAAAAGATTCCTTAGGAAAAATGAGTTGAAACAGCATTTAGTAATTCACGGGGGTAAAAAGGCTCACGTATGTGATGTATGCAAAAAAGACTTCTCTCGAAAGAATGAGCTTCAATGCCATATGGTTGTTCATACCAAAGAGAAGACACACAAATGCAGTGTATGCGAAAAAGCATTTGGACGAAGATCAACTCTGAGGCTGCATTTGAGGACTCACACGCAAGAAAGGCCTCATTCCTGCGAGTTGTGCACCAAGGCGTTTTCCACGAAGCAACACTTGCAAAACCATTACCGCGTCCACACCGAAGAGAAGCCGCATGCTTGCGAAGTATGCCAGAAGGGGTTTTCCCAGAAAAGTAGTTTAACAGTTCATATGCGTACACACACCAAAGAAAAGCCTTATGTATGCGAAACGTGCCAGAAGGGGTTTTCCATAAAATCTAATTTAACTGCACATTTGTTGACTCATTCCGTAGGAAAGCCCTTCGTGTGTGATGAATGTCGAAAAGGTTTTTGTCAAAAAGCCAATTTATTGCGTCATAAGAAAATTCATACAAATTAAATAGACGAAAAATTTTCTGCTGTCCTTTTTCTCAAAATAGACTCGTTTTTTTTTTTTTTTTTAAAGTGATTTCCAGATGATTGTACTTTTTTGACAAATACAGAAAAATGAATTATTCGTTTGCATTTCATATTGCGTGTTGTTTTTAATATTTTATTTGCGAAACACCATCCTTTTATTCATAAATGCTAATTTTTATCTTTTATGTATTAAGTTTAAATTTCACTTTAGACTACAGAATCTGTAGCAGAGAAAGTGTTTTAGGTTTTGTAAAGTCTTCTTAATGTTAAAGAATAAACGGTATGCAGCCTCTTCTATGTACATTAAATTTGTTTTATCAGTATTTGCTGATTTATATTGCAGAATAATTTTAACAGTTTTTATTGCCATCCATTAATTATTGGTTATCAGAACAGTATAAGTTTTAAAAGGATTTTTTAATATGTATGTAAATGCATTTTTAAATTTTTATCTTCTTTTTATAAATATAACATTCTGAAATCTTTTTATTAACGATTTTTAAAAGTAAATTTTACTCACTTAATGACCTTTATGTATTACTATAAATTTTTTAAGGTAAAATATATTAATGTATATTCAGTTAATGTAATATATTAGTTAATGTAATATATTAGTAATAATGTAATGTATATATTAGTTAATTCAGTTAATGTATAACTAATATGTATATTAAGTTATATCTGCTACATATAACTGAATAATATTTTTAAATTTTTGTAAAAAAAAAAAATCCTACTCCTGACGACTCTTTTCGTAGAATGTTTTATAATATACTGCAGAAAAATTGTATTTCGAGACAACAGCATTATTTGTATGCAAGTTGGAATAATATTTTAAATAAAGACATTTATTCCTTTTCCCATTCTGTTATTTCTTCAATGTTTGTTGTAATAACTTCTTCACAGAAAAGTGCAACCGATTCACTCATCTGCCCGTGCGAATTGCTCGAATTGCAGTGTGAATGATCCACTGCACTCAAGATTATATCACTGCAAGATTCAGCAAAAACTTGTCGGGTTTATTTTCGAGCTACATGAATGTAATACAACATGAAAACTGACTTTGTCACTCATCTTCTACATTTTGCAACGTCACACAGAAATCTCATTCTGGTGCCGGGCTGTCGGAGATATCACGGATCAGATCTGTTTGAGTAACAACCACATGCAAATAAATAGATTCGTAGCTTTTGTTTTCGTTATTTAATTGTAAATGCGCCTTGAAATCTAATGCAAGAACGAAAACATTATTTTTGTTGATATCTCGATTTCGATAGTTTTTCACATCTGTCTTAAATGGTGTATTTTCCAAATATGCATAGGTTGAAAATTTTAATGTCGATTGTTTAATGATTTTTATTTACATTAAAGTAATGTAATGAACAGAACATTTTTTTTTCGGATATGATTTACAAAACTATTTAAAATAACATGGAAAACATTATCACGAAGTTGTGGAAAATACTTTTTAACAAAATGTATTCAAATCAATTCAATTTTGAATCTAAAGTTTGCCGCATCAAACAGCAAAGCTCTACAATTTACAATACATTTATATAAAAGTTAACATGGATAATTAACCTAATCCATATGAGCATTGGCAGTGTAACGTAATTCTAGGGAAGCACTGAGGGTATTGTTATGAATAAAAATAAGTCATTATAGAAGTAATGAAAGTCTAAATAAAATGTGTTCAAATTCTTAAATAGAATAATATTGCAATTTCAATTGTATACTGTAAATGTACTTATAAAATTAAAAAGTATGCATCGAAGAACACGGAATTATTTTCTTAATGAATTTAATACGAAATATGTTACAATTAAGAAAACGCTGTTTTTTTTATATTGTGCTATGTTTGAATTTCACAAGTGGATGACTTTATGAAAAATCAAATGAGGAGGTTTTAAATTAAAATTCAAGACCAGCTCTCATCTGAATAGTTTAACTTCAATTATTATTTTGTTTCGTTCACTTTTGAATGCGAAATGAGGTTTTAGTGTAGTTTACTAATTCATATAGCGCCAGGAGAGAGCGTTGAATTCTGCAACAAACGGTTATTGGTTAGAAACTCGATAAGGCTCCTAACCTGAAGCAGTTATCGTGGATTTTATTATCGTCACCGCCGGGATTTATAAAAAATAATGAAGATATTCTGTTTTGCGAGCCATACTCTGCCGTACTCATAATTTTGTTTCTTAAATAGTCACCAACATCAGTATGAATAAGACAAACTCAATTCGCTTTTCGGAAAATCTACAGAGTTCCGTTACTGTATTCTTCTCCCAGTTCTTTTGCGAGATCAACCATTATATATCTTTGGAGATGCCGTGCAACATAAATTGTGTATAGATTTATTTAGGTAAAGTGATGCAGATTTTGTAGTGCCCTTAAGAGCCTACATATATGCCAATTCGTGAATTTCACAAAATCGGTAGACCTGGGTAATATATACAGCCTGGCTAAATGCTCAGGTAATAGATGCATTTTATAGTAGTTACTTTGGAGGGAATGCTGTTATTCACTTTAGGATGTGCTTTGGGAATAGTGCCAGTACTTTACCTCAAGAATTGCAGTAACGGGTCGTGCACCATGCTGAAATGCTATCTGTAGATAGCGGTGTAAATTGTATATCTTCAGTAGGACTACACTCCATGACATTGGAGTTTACAGCGGTATGTGCCGTGGTGAATTTCTAGAAATTGTGAAAACGGTAGGACTTCTTTGACTTGCATTGTATACAGCAAAACATAACATACAAGTGGATAACAAATAGAATCGAAAGTAAAATGGCCAAAAATATAAAGGTGACTTACTTATATACAGGTAACTAAAGAAAAGTTTTATAAAAAAAAATATTCAACATGAAAAAGCTAATAAATGGTTAAACTGGGAAATAAATCATGCTAAAGTTTACTAAGAGGTCAGTTATGGCCTTTGTGGCTAGCTCTCTGGCGTTCGGTACCACAGATTTTGGGTGCCATGGATGTTTGTAGTGGTTTGGAATCCACTCTAAAATATAGGTCCCAGTCTAATACGACTGCAGACAGTAGGGCGTAGGGCCGAAACCCTGATCCGTAAAAAGAAAACATCTCATATTTCGGAATTTGCCAATAGACAGATGGCCTTAAGCCATTAAAGAAGGATGTTTACTGAAACTTACGCCACCTTTACTCAGCGAAAAAAGAGTAACTTAATAATGTGGTGCTATAAGATTCAACAAAACAAGAAGCTTTCAGATTTTCATCGATTTTTAAGCTTAGATTTTATGTTGCGGTTATTCTTTAATGTGGTTTGAATTACTGCAAGCTGAGCGTAAAAATTAAAAGCTTTCAAATAAAATATTTGTTATTAAATTGTTCTAAACGATATTTTATCATGCATACTTTTCAGACAAAACTTAAAATTTTCTATTATTTATAAAAAACAGTTTTACATTTTCTGTTCAGTTACTAACACTTCATAATAAGATAATCAAAGTCTGAAAATTTTGAATTCATCTAGAGGGAATTTGGATTTTATTCGGTATTTATCTCCGCTAAAATAATGCTTGGATAGAATTTCTTTTCCAAATATAACAGTAAAACGGTTTTACTAAATCTGTATCATTTTTAACATTTGAAAAAAATAATGAACTAAAGTAATCTTATTATTAGACAAAAAAATTACATTAGTGTAAATAATGCATTTTCTTAATAATAACATAAAATATGCGTACTTTCTTATTTTAGAAGATACAGGAATACCTATATCACGTTTTTTTATTCTCATTCAACCTAACTTACAAATTTATCTTTTTTATATCCGACATGCCAAACATATTTTCTAACAGTAGTAGTAGGAATGACGAATGAGAAATTCAATGGTAATCTTCTTGTAGAATTTCAATCCTAAAACATTTTTGATCCAAAATATGATCCGGAAAATTGAAAAATATTCTTCAATAAAACGATATAATAATTATAATCTTCTATCACAAGTTTTCACAGATAGTATTAACGCTGTTACTTATACCCAAAATATCAATTTTGTATTTCCAAACATTGAACAAATTTTCACGAGCTGCTTAGAAGGTAAGACACCATGAGGCCCCTCTGTTCTGTTACCCACCTTTCAGGCCACATCAGAGGTAAAAATCCCTCGAAACTTTGAACCTTTCCTCCCTTTTTTTTGGAAGATTCAAATTTTACTTGAAATTTATCTGAATTAAAACGTATTTCGAAGAATTACTTTTTTCATATATAGAAGCACTAGATTTTTTTTGTTGGCAATTTGACAGTTATGATAATGAAATGAAACGAAGCAAATTTGCTATCAATACAGAAAAGATACACGAGCGTATTTAAAGGATATATTTCATACCAATGCGAAAATCGCATCTATTCTCATCGCTTGCTCATTGTATTAAATAATTTTTTTCATCCTGTGAATCGTGGACTAAAAGTAATGGCGGAACTTGGTGGCTCAACTGCAGAAAAGAATTCACTTTTGTGTGGTGTTTGTGGAAAACGATTTTCTGAGAAACGAAAGTTGAATTTGCATTCACTTTGCCATTCAGGAGAAAAGCCTCATGCGTGTGAAGTGTGCAATAAAAAATTTATCCGTAAGTGTGATTTTAAGAGGCACTCACTAATTCACGAGGGACAGAAATCGCACGAGTGCGAAATATGTAAAAAAACGTTTAGTCAAAAGTCTGCTCTTAATTGTCACATGGTTACTCATACTGGGGAAAGGCCTCATATGTGCTCTCTGTGTGGAAAAGGTTTTGGACAGGCATCAACTCTAAAGAGACATCTGAGGACTCACACGAAAGAGAAGCCTTATTCGTGTGAACTGTGCAATAAGGCATTTTCTGAGAAGCCACATTTGCAAACCCATTACCGCATTCACACTGGAGAGAAACCGCACGAGTGCGATGTATGCCAGAAAGGGTTTTCTCTCAAAAAAAGCTCTTTATTACGTCATGAAGGAACTCATGCAAAATAAAAGTTCATCGGGGAAACCTTTCTTTATTACAGACTGTCTTTTAGAAACTAGATTCATGTGTAATTTTACTTTTACGAGAAATACGGAGATATTAATTATTCGTATGCATTTCATCTCGTGTATTGTTTTAAATTTTTGTGAATCAATGTTATTTTTTATCTTTATGTATCAATATTAATGTTTGTTTTTTACTGTTCAATATGTGTCAGAGAAAGTATTTTATGCTTTCTAAGTTGTGTGAATGATTAAGCATGAACGACGATCAGCATTTTCTGTATAAAGCTGATATGTTTTTTAGCCATGTTTGCAGAGTTGGCAATATAATTTTAGGTGTTTTTTTATTGACATATTCTTTTGAATATCGATAATTAAAATGCTTGATTTTATGTATAGATTATTAATATGCATATTAGTGCATTTTATAAACTTAAGCTTTACTTTTATTAATATAACATTCTTAAATTCACTATTTTTAAAAATTAGATTTGAATCAATTAATGGATTTTATATATTACTCTTAGATGTGTGTTAAGGTATACTTTATTTACATAATATTTGAATAAATATGAAAAATAATTTACTTTGTCGGTAATTCCCTTTAAATTATTGGACAAATTTTTCAGATGTTATCTAAAACTTTTCTGAAGAAATTTGAAGAGGTTTTTGTATTTTTACATCATTATTACAGAGTGTATTATTATCTGTAAAAGTGTATAAAAATAGTTTAATTAAAGACATTTATTCCTTGACTTGATTCTGTTATTTTTATCAATATTTGTTAAAATATTTTCAATTGAAATTTCAACTGATTCACTTGTCTGTGTGAAAAGTACGATTTCTGCACTAAAAAGGTCGAATGTTTACGTCAGAAAAACGCTATTTACTGCATCTTTGTAAACTTGATTTACTTCTTATCTGAATATGCACATCCTAAAAAACATCGGTGTCAGAAAATTACAAAGAACGTGGTAATGAGTAATGATACATTCTGTTCATGTAATCTTTGGTAGAATTAAATTTTAGAAATTTAATAGTATCAATAAACATAGTTCTGAATTTCAATGTATGGATAAAATTTTTGAGATGAATAAAAATTAATAAAGATCAATTAATAAATAATTAATTAGACCTGAGTTAATATTTATTAATTTGATATAAAGTTACTATTAGATATTAATACAAGCAGTTATATTTAGAATTACAGTAATTAAAAACTTTTCATTTTATATAATTAAAATATTTTTTCTACTGTAAGACAGCAACATATATTCTAATGTAATATTTACTATGGGTATAATTATACATAAAATATTTGCAATGTTGCCAATATTTATTGCCTGATATTCGAATTTTGTTTTATTCATTATTTAATGCCGATAGTAAATTTTCATCTCCAAAACAATAAAATGTGTTACTTTAAGAATGACATGGCAACAAATATATTCCTTCCTCATACAGCTCCAAAACTCATTTAAAAATCAAATTAATTTACTCGGGAAACAATTTATTCTAAAATGTCCTTATAAGGTGTAAATGCAGGTTACCTAATCCCGAATGTGTCATAAAAGAAAGGGAACACCCCTTTATCACCATGAATAGTAGACATAATTTGCTGTACATTTCGTTTGGTTAGCAATAGCTAATTCTGGAGTCTTCTAACAGATTAATGAAATTCAATATGAGCACCATTATATGGAAATCGATTTATTGACAAGTGTTCTATAGCGTTTCATGTAATACTGTATGAATTTTTATGGACATAAACTATTTCATATCATCGAAATTGCGAGCATTTTGGTAAAATTCGTATTAAAGAAACCCGAATAAAACTTTCTACAACGCTACGTTCCGAATATTTGCATGCCCAAATAGTGTAGCACCATTTACCTATCCAATGGCCCAAAACACCTCTATTCAAAAATACCATATATGTTAAAAACTGTTGTGGAGCCCTATCTAGCTGAATAAAAAATTTGGCAGGACCCATAGAGATCTCCTTCATGTCAATGCAAATTGCGATCTTGAACTTTCAATTTTGCTAAACGATTTGTGCTTACGTGTGTTTATATTTCAAACCACAGACAGTCTTTCAATATTAAACTTCAATTTTCGATACATTTTTAGTAGATCTTGTTTTACCTAACATTGTCTCTTTGATTCTCAATTTTTTTTTTATCAAATTATGAAGACAATTCTCTCCTTAAGCAACACCTTAGCAAAGCAATTCTCAACATTCCTTGATTTGATTTGATTTAGTTGCTCAGTAACGAATCCTACTCGTGAAAGGGGGTAGTACAAAAAGTGTCCCAAGACAGCTATTAATAAGAGGTAATCTTTAAAAAAAAAAAGTTGGATTTAATTTTTCCAAATCCCTCTTTCTCAATATAAACCATTACATTTGGATAGTTTAAACTAGGTACCGAGAAAAGAGAGGAGTTTTTATCATTAACAACATTTAATGCAACAGTTTAATTTGTAATGCAATGCAGTAGTTTAGGCAAATCAATGCAAGCTGTAGTTTAGCAAAATATAATGCAGGAGTTAATACAAAAACTTTCATAATCATATTTATATTCCTAACAATAATACATCGCTGTTAAATATTTATTTTTGCTCTCTTTTCGCATACCACAACTAGTTAGTCTGCCATAGAAAATTATTATTTTTTTCTCATATGGCAACAAAAGCTCGTTTAAAAAAAATGCCATTTGATTATTTAGGAAACAATTTGTCATAAATTGTCATAATGAGGTGTAAATGCAGGATGCCTAGACAGGAGATGCCGTGAAAAGGTTTATACTATGAAAATTAGGCATAATATGTTTTACATTTGTTAACGATATTAAATTCTCTCGAATCTTCTGACAGATTAATGAATTTCAAAGTGAGCACCACCACATGGAAATCTATTTATTGTCAAACATTGTGTAACATATCATGCGTTACTAAATGAATGCGCTTGTTGTAGACATAAGCTATTTCAACTCAGCGAAATTGCGAGCCTTTTGCTAAAAACATATTAAAGAAATCCAGGCAAAATTGGACAAATCAATAGCTTGGTTTGTCGTTGTACGGTCATTTTGTGCACATTAGGGTAAACAGACAGGGACCTACATTTTAAAATGGATTCCAAACTACTTACAAACATACATGCCAAAACCAGCATTCGAACCTGCACCCTGTGGTACCAAAGGCCAGTCAATTGACAATCAGGCCGCAAAAGGTTTTGAAGATATAAGAATTCAAAATTAACTTTTCCAGTGTTAAATGAAACTTTTGATGAATGAACGATATATCGCTTTCTAATTAATAATTTTCAAAAAAATTTTGCATTAATAGTCTTTAAAAATTTTTTTTATCAAAACTAAAAACATAGTTTTAGTCAAATTTTTGGGAATACTTTTTGAAAAATATGAAATATTAAATACCAATATGAAAAAAAAAAATAGTTTAATGTATTAAAATTTATATGGGACTGGCTTTTAGAGTCGTCAGCTCTTAAGATATCAATTTTTTTTTTTTTTAATTATCAAGAAAAATTTTGAAGAAAATGTAAATTACGCATCTGTTTCCAAATTTAAAAATAATTGTTAGGTATTTTCTCAAATGAGTTAACACTGATGTCACGTGCGTGAGTTCTGAAAGTGGAAAATTATCAAGAAAATAATTATTTATTTTTGTTCTTTTTAACTAAATTTTTATACATTTAAACAGATTTTTAAACTTTCAAAATATCCATATTTTTTTTTTTTTTTTAATATTTTTTTTTGAAATGAAAAATAATCATAATTTGATTTCATAAATTATTAATTAATAAAACTTAAAAAATTTAATATACATAATTTTCTAAATAAAAAAGTTAGTTAATTATTTTCTTTACGAAAAAGCTATTACAATAATTTTTTTTCTTTAATTTAAAACTATATCGTATTTGATTTATTATAAAATGGAATGCCACCATCATTAAATATAATAATTTTTTTAAATTATAATTTAAATTATTGAATTTGTCTTTAAAAACTGATTAGCTATTTTTACACAGCTATAAGCAATATAATTTAATTTTTATAATATGCATATTTTTATATATAAGTAATTCACACTATTTTAATGTGTTTTTCCAATAATAGGCGTATTTATTTCAGCATATTATAAACATTCTTAAGTAGGATCTGGAACGGAAGCTGCGTTAATCATAAGACAGCGCATTTCTTAAGTTATGTTCACAAGGAACAGAAGATTGTTTCAAGGCATAATTGTAAAGAAATATAAAAGGTCAATATATAGCATAAAAAAACCATACATGCCACCATCAGGATTCGAACCTGAAGCATGTGGTACCAAAAGCCAGAGTGCTAGCCGCTTGGCCATCAGACAGCAGGACGATTCCATGGAGTGATCCATCATGTTAGTGTAAATGTGCTCTTGAGGTTTTTGTTTTGCCCAATGAATCGGTTATTTTTGTGTGTATTTCTAACTATGGGCTGACATCCAGTGTTACCCTTTAAATTTTGTTAAATTTGTAAGTCTCTCGTTTTGCCAATCATAATCGCTTTCGATTCTGAATATTATGTTTATTTAATAATCTAGAAAATGAGATCTCTTATGAAGCAACACTTTAGCAAAGTAATTTTCGACATTCTCTGATACAATTTAGTATCTTAGTGGCGAAATAAGTGAATGCTTATAAAGTCCCCAAACCACTATTAATAGCGTGGATGCATGATTTTCGCACATAAATTTGCAACTAATTTTGAAACAATCCCTCTTTCTCAGTATAAACCATTCAATTTGGACAGTTTTAGGTACAGGTAAACGAAGATTTTTTACCAACAACAACATGTTGTTCTTGTTGTTGTTCATATTCCTCATGGAAGGAGAGAAGAGGCGAGCAGCTTCTGTTCTGATGGAGCAAACATAGGTCTGACTTCTGCTCCGTGATGCTCTTACAGTCTTAGGAGACCAGGACTTAGGGACGAGATTTTTACGGCTTAAAGTGGATTCCGAACCTTCCTGATAAAAGCATCCGTGATGGCATCGTCCGGGACTCGAAAATGAAACCTGGTGGCACTAAGCGCCAGACATTCAGCCATTCAGGTCCTATATAACAACATGTAATGCAAAAATATAAATATATATTTTTAATCATCTTATTTTATTTCTAACTATAACACATCAACATTAAAAATTTTTTTTTTTTGTTTTCTTTTCGCCTACTATAGCTATTTAGCTTGTTATAGGAAATTCATGAAGAAATTTAAATAATAACAGCTCACACCTTGTTAAAAGAAGAAGTTTTGTATTCGCATAGTCTATTCTGGGATGTTGTCTCAGAAAAGAAATTCAACACACACAATTTTGAAAAGAAACGGAACGGAAAAAAAATTTTCAAACAGAATTTGAAGATAGATATATTTGATTTGTTTTAAAAATTACTTTTAAAATTAGTTATATGATCTCAAACTCATAACAGCCTGCCTAAAAAAGAATTTTATTGTAAATTAGGTCAAAACTAAACAATATCATATTAGTTCAAAACCAGACAATCATGAACTTCATTTTGAGTTAAGTATCGCAAAAAATTCAAATGGGAAAAAAAACATGTGCATTTTTCGCCAAATCATTCATTAATCTGAAGTGAAACATCTAAATTTATTAGTAATCATTTATAATCGATTTAATAAATACAATCATAACTCATCTGAATTCTATATAAGGATTAGATTTATCAAAGGCGTGAAACTCAACAGAAACCATATTTTACTAGAGACGAAAAATTAACGAATAAAATACAGTAATCAAAATCACTTAGCATTGTATAAATATTGAACATGATTTCTAATCAAAGCAAATCTTTGAATATTTACAAGCAAGATTTGTACTTTAAAATTCTATTTCTATAATTAAAAGCTGGAATTTTAAAACCCTTAATAAACAAATCTGTTCGACAATACTTTGATTGATTAACCTAAAAGGAACAATCAATCAACAGGACTTAATTAAATGCACTCGTATATGCAGGCCCGGATTTAGATGAAAAGAGGCCCTCAGGCCTATTCAACTTATGAGACCCTTCCACCTCCCTGCTTTTAGAATAACGTAATTTTAATTTTGCTAACAATTTGAATGCAGGTCCCTCTTGTTCTTGATGCCCTCGGCTGAAGCCTAGTTAGCCTATAGGAAAATCCGGAACTGCATATATGCATCCAATTAGTATACCTTATTGAATTATGGACTTATTTCCCCTTTCTTATGTATTACTTTAAATAAGGACTCGAACAAAAAATGGAAAGATTCATTTTGAAAAGAGTTTTACGGAAATATATTCTCCAAAACTTTCTCAATGGATTTTATTTATATATTTTTCTATTACAATTGATTCCTACTAACCTACATGCTGTTTTCGGACTACTCCATAACTAACTACATCCATACCTGGCTCATGGATATAAACATTCTACTGAAGCTACTACTGAAGATGTGTAGACCGATTCAGCAGAGTGCGTATGTGATTCATCCAGATCGAGTATCGTAATGTCTGCAGCACGCACACATTATTTTACAACACATTTGAGCACTTATATTCAAGAAGGACATCACAAGGGGATTATAATCCACATAATTGTATACAGGGATGTACAAAAGAAGGACTCCAACGTAAAGATTAATCCTGCAAAATGTTGATATACGTGAAAGGTTTCGCTTCGGCATCGATTGCTGAATTGAAATTATATACTATTTGCATTCCTATGTGTGATCTAGACTATTAAAAGATGTATCCAAATGAAACTCTTCAAAATATTATACTAATTAACCTGAAACTTTTGAGAAGATAGTGTTAAAATTATTACTTACACTATTGAAATAATATATGTTTATTTTAAAAGTTAAACAATTTTACTGTTAAAGTCTTATTCAAATAAGCTGTTCTATAAACTACCTTTTATACCATGATCATATTTTATCGATACTTAAATCAAAAAACCAGTTTTAAAACATATTACTTTTATTTGGAATTCAGCTCCACGAAAATCATAATTGGGTTACATTTCTTTTCAAATATAAATGAAATCTGGTCTATTTATTTATTGGTACTTTGACAATTGTAATAATGAAGTGAACTGAAGAAATTTTTTATCGGACATCACTTTATATGGATGCATTTATAGCAATATCTTAAATGCCGTGGCTCTTTCTGATAACAGGGGAAACTTTTAACTTGAGAAGTGATTATAAAAAAAAACTTTTTGAAAGAATGGCTGAAAACAGGGTCTCGACTGGAAAGGAAACTACTTTCATGTGTGACATCTGCGGAAGAAGATTCTCTCAAAAACGCTGTTCAAAACAGCACTTGATCTGCCACTCAGGATCGAAGCCTCATGAGTGCCCCATATGGGATAAAAGATTTTTGAGAAAGGGTGACTTAAAGCAGCATTTACAAATACATGATGGGCTAAAATCACATAAATGTGAAATCTGTGGAAGAGGTTTTGTTCATAAGAACTCTCTGCAGAGACACATGTTTACTCATACAAAAGAGAAGCCTCAGAAATGTTCTTTTGTGTGGAAAAGATTTTGCCCATTCATCAAGTTTGAGACTGCATTTGAGAACACACACGGAAGAAAAACCTCATTCATGCGAGTTATGCAATGCGGAGTTTTCTCAGAGGCATCATTTGCAATGTCATTATCGCATCCATACCGAAGAGAAACCTTATGCTTGTGACACATGCCAAAAGGATTTTCCCAAAAAAGTAATCTATCACGACATATAAAAACACACACAAAATAAAAATGTCGATTTTGTGTGTGTGCGTAATGTTGTTTTATGAAAATCGCCATTGAAAGGAAATTGAAGCTTCACTTTAAATACGGAATGATTTACGTGTATGTGATTTACGGAATGATTTACGTGTATGTGATTTACGGAATGATTTACGTGTATGTGATTTACGGAATGATTTATGTATGCATTTGCCATTTAATGTATTATTTGAAAATTTTATTATGAAAACATCCTGCTTTTTAACATAAATGTTACTTTTTATTCAAGTGACGTGTGTGGATTTGTAAACACTAGAAATACTATTGAATGTTGAGTGGACGAAATAACAGTTTAGGTTACTGAAAGAAGCAATATAAATAGTATAGAATTTTCATGTATAATTAGACAAGTAGTGAAAAGGTGTTTGTATCTAAAGCTGGAATGAATTTATACAGAATGAAACTTTTATTGTATTTATATGTATTGTTAGAAATGAAAATTAAAAAAATTTTAAAATATATATTTAGTGTGTTTGTAAGTGCCTCATTTTCAAATTTCTTTTTTATAATGTAGAATATTTAATTTTATCCTTTAACACTTTTATTGGGTATTTTAACCATGTGTAATATTTTAAGTATAATTATGTTTTATTTAAATAATGTTTTAATATTTGAAAAGAGTTATTTTATATCAACAAATTTTCATAAAGATTTATATTAAAATCTGTAACAACAGATTTGTTTCATATATGAGACAAGTCATTTTTGAAGGCATTATCTAATTTGCAAAATAATGATTGTATTTCTAGATAATTGTTTGCCTGCAAAATTTCATTAGAACTTTATTTGTAATCAAATATAGAAGGTAATTATGTTATGAAATAAAACTTATTTTAAAATTCATGCCTATTTCTAGCTGCTTCACTTAACCTAGTCGTGTCAAAAGGTTAAAAGAATTCTGTTTAAAACTGCTGAAGTGTATGGGCCACCGTGCCACTGTGTTTGCTTTTCATTTAGAAATGATTTTTTCCTTCTTCGAATCATATATAATTCTTGTAATTCTCATCTTGTGAAGAAGATTTTGGTTGGGAGGATATTTCGTCATGCCCAGATCTATTTTTTTCATCCAATATAGACAGCTTCAAGCTGGGAGATTAATTATTTTATGATTTAAAAGAAAAAAAGTTCTATGTCACAAAAGGAAATGCATGCAACCATGTAATAGATGATGAGTGAGTGTGAGGAATGCGCATTCCTTGTAGATGCCCCCCGTTAGCTAAATGAATGAAGACCTGACTTGCAAAAACATGAACAAGTCAACCAAATTCAATTTTTGGCAAAACTCAGGCGAAAATAATCATGCTTCCAAGTAAGTATTTCTAATCTGACTGTTTTTTAGTCTGTCTTCAATCAAAAATTGAGCTTTTTCGAATTTTATCCATATTTTGTATGTATTATACTATATAATTTGGGCCTGAATGGCCGAGAGGCTAGCGCTCTGGCGCTCGGTACCACAGGTTTCGGGTTCGAGTCCCGGCGGTGCCATGGAGGTGTGTAGGGTTTCGGAATCCATTTTAAAGCGTAGGACCCGGTCACATATGATCGTAGAGCGTTGCGGGAGCATGTTACTCCGCGTCCGTAGCTTATCTTCAAGTTACACGCGCCCCCTGGGTAATGCAAAGTGAGTAACGTCTGTGCAGCGCTTGCCTTAAGGCATCCAAGACGTTCATATCTAAAAACGTTTTCCAGCTGCATTAGAGAAAAAAATACTATATAATTTTTTTTTTTCAGTAAACATATCTAAGTTATTTTCTCTTCAAATAGTGATTCAAAATCGTTTATTATTTAGATTTTTAATGAAAAATTAAATGGATTTAAATATAATTATTGATAATATTATCAGTTTACTCATAACTTATCGCTTTTTACCATTTCAGCACAGACATCCATTATGCTATAATTATTTTTGTATATTTAGATCTAATCGCAAATATTCATTTTCCGATACAGCTGAATATGCCATCAAAATCGCGAAATTTATTTTCTGGCTATCTATAATAAAAGTAAGTAAATCTAACGAATATTAAAATATTTTTAAAAAAGCTTTTTTAATAAATGAAATTTCACCATTTTATACAAAGTTTTCACAGTGAAATGCATTTTATAATAGAAACAAAAATCGAACATTTTCATTTCATTTGCGTGTGCAATTGCATCTTGTATTATGGATCGAATTCAATTAACAGCTGTTCAATTCAAAAGTGCAATATTGAGGTTAAAATTAAGTGTTATAATTCTATTTATGATATTGCTGTTAATTGTGGTAAAATCTGCAATGTTATCAAAACTCTCCGAAGTAGATAGCGCTCTTCTAGCAGCAGTAAAATATTAAATGCAACCACTAAATATTTATTTCGCTGAAGCACATCTTCAATCAATCTATTTACATCTCATTTTAATCGATTTGTTTTCAACAAATTTCCATTTGTAAAATCTCCAATGTAACCACAGGTATTAAAAGAATTACTACAAAACTTATTGTCTTTTTATACTAATTTTTATCAATTATTAAATAACTAAAAGCACCATTTTGCTCGGGTAACTTCTCCAAAAAATCAAGAAATACATGAATCTTCAAAGTAAATTGCAAAAATAAATTGATTTGATTATGTTGTTGTTATTTAACTTCCATTTGGTCTAAACATCTACCTATATCAAGATCATGAAACCAATTTATTAGTCATTATTGAATCATGATAAAGGATAAAAAAATGCATCTTCTTTTAAATTTCTCGACCTTGCGGTAAAAATATGGGCATTAAAATTAAAGAATTTACTTTATTTTATCCGGTTATACCCCGGCCATTGGGTTCCGTATTTTAGTCGCCTTTTACAATAAAAAAGGTGGGGCTATTGTCAGGACACACGAAAGATCTTCTTTTTTAAATATATTTAAAATGATTATTTTTTAAAATTCTTTGACACTTTGGAATTTCAGCAGAGAAATGAACAGAAAAAATTTTATTTTTAGACACAAACTTTACATGACTGAATTTAATGCAATTTATACCAACAAAAAATCGAGCTGCATTCTAAGTAAGAGATCAAAAAAAGTAAAACCCGTGGGGCTGTAACATTGAAAATAATTCTTTTATTTATTTGTTATCTATATTAAATTAATTATTGGTAGAAACAAATGAGGGCAAGTCTTTGCTTTTTTTCCAATTTATAGAATCAAGCTGCCCAGGGTCATTTATGCAGTGTTTTTTTCTTGTTTACATTTTCGTGTTGACTATTGCTCGATATTTATCTTTATCTCAGTGATCTCCTAAAACCCAGATTTGGACAAATGCGACCTAGAAAATGAAACTAAATTCCACTGAGCTCCATTGAATCCAAAATGTTTCAACTCCATACTGCCAAATTTCACTGATGGCAATAGAACTCGAAAGGATTCTTTTCTTCTGGAGAAATATATTCAGAAGTGACACTTGTATAAATGGAACTTTAGTCCATGGAAACTTATGGAAATTTTCGCTTGAAAGTATTTCTGAAATACGACAGCTGTGATAAGTCTATTGCAGGGATGATATTTGTTTATTGAGAAAATTCAATTTCATTTGGTGTTAACAATTACTGAAACATTAAAAAAAAGGCACCCTACAAGCATTCTTATTCAATTTCCCTTTCCATAGTTTGAGTTTTTTTAAAAGTTTAAATATTCCATTTATTACAAAAGTTCACAATTTTTTCCCTGAAGGGAGAAATTCAGGAAAATCACCTCAGAATATGTTCCTATTTTTATTTAAAAAAATCTGCATCACTAAAATATTCGGAATCTTTACAACTTACTTTTTTATGGAAAATAAAAAATTCCGCGCCGCTGTTATAAGTAACACATGATAAAATATTACCATGAGAAAATCATCGCGCACTACTGTATTACAACAAAGATCGAATGCTCAACTCGCATACCCTCTCTTTTGTAAAATGTACTAGATTAAGTGCGCATTCTAATATCTGATTCAGTGCAGATTTCCGATTCTTTGAATATTGGAATATTCCCATTCCAATATTCATTGGAACTCCTCATGAATATTGGTATGGGTTCACTATATATGAAGAGCCTCTCTTGGAATAATTGTCTTCAATACTCCATAACAGACATGGAAGAATGCTATCAGTATAACCATCCATGTACGTTGTCATATACAAATGGTTTTCATATATAAATGCATCAAGAATATCTTATAGACCTTGAGCATTCTAAATTTTACTCTTCCGATTTTTCATTTAATTGGTCGTTGAGATCATCCAACATGTCTTGTGTTCTGCGACTATTTTGCTGTATTAGTACTTACAAACATCCTGCCAAAGAAAGCACGATGTTTGCTAACAATGTAGTGATGATTAGCTTCTAAATATCGTTTCAATTTACTTAACATACACACTGGTGCCAATACTTCTACACATCGTGAACTCTCTCAAGCATGAATTTCTGTAAAATGATAACTCAGAATAACTGTTACGATGACGGGCACGATGTTGCAGATGAGATACAGAGTTAACAAAAATGTTCTGGACCGACAATTTTAATTTTATACAGAATTCAAAATCAAACCACACAAAAAAAAAAAAATCCTTTTGCTAATCTGAAATTTTAACATCCTTAATAAATCAATAGTTCGAAATACCTTGATTGATAAAGTTAAAAAGAACAATAAACCAGATTGAATTAAATGCATCGATATGCATCCAAATAATATAAATTATTATTGAATTAGTTTTATTTTATTTTTTATGTGTTGCTTCAAATATGGACTCGAATTAAAAATGGAGTGAGTCAATTTGTAGGGAAATGTATTCTCCAAAATTTTCTCAATGAATTTGATTTAAAAAGAAAAAAAGTTTCTACTAGAATGGACTCCCTGCTAATGCTCATGTTGGTTTTCGCATTCCTGACTCATGGACATACAAATTAGTCACCACTACGGAAGATGTGTAGCCGGTTGAGCTTTAAAAGGATTGCGTATAGCAGTCACTAAAGCATGCACACATATTAATCTACTACATACTAGAGCGAACATACCCATAGATGACAAAATAAAGGGATTATAATCATCTTTTTTATTATGTGGAAACACAAAGGATGGACTGAGCCTGAATGACCGAGTGTCTAGCGCTCTGGCGCTTGGTGCCACAGGTTTCGGGTTCGAGACCCGGCGGTGCCATGGATGTTTGTAAAGGTTTGGAGTCTACTTTAAGCCGTAGGTCACAGTCTCCTATGACTGTAAGAGCGTCACGGAGCAGAAGGCAGACTACCTACGGGTGATTCATCAGAACAGAAGCTGCACCCCTCTTCCCCTCATGGAAAGAGGGAAGAGGGGTGCAGCTTCTGACTGACTTCTTCTTCTTCAAGACAACAACAACAAAGGATGGATTCCAGCCAGATATTTATCCTGTAGTAGATTTACACGGAAGCTTTCTGTTCAGCATCGATTGTCATGTTGCAATAACACACTACATGCATTACCATATATGATATAGATAACTAAAAGATATATATAAACTAAACTCTTTAAAATATCATATTAATTTACCTCAAACTTATAAATTCAAAAATTATCATGGATATATAAATTTATCATATATTCAAAAATATCATTGTCAAAATATATCGTTAAAAATATTATTTACACTATAAAAATAAAAATGTTTATTTCAAAATTAACTATTTTACTGTTGAAATTTAATTCTAATATGTATTTCTATTAATTACCTTTTATACCATGTTGAAGGACAATCGATACTGGAAGTTCAAAACCAACAGCAAATTTTGAAAAATTTTAACCTTATTCGGAATTTAGTACCACGAAAATATTAGTAGGTTAAATTTCCTTTTTAAATATAAACGTAATCAGGTCTATTTATTTATTTATTGATCTTTCACAATTCTAATTAATTATTGAAATTCACATTTCTAATAATGAAATGAACTGAAGTAATTTGTACTAGACAGAACTTTATATAAAGGCAATTTTACAGCAAATTCTTCAAACAATTATAATAATCGTGTTTCATTCTAATTGTAGTGAGAAAAAAAAAAATTGTTTCTAATAAGGAATAACAATTTTTTTAAAAAATTTAAAAAAAAAAAATGGCTCAGAACAGTGTCTCGAAAGCGAATGACAATACCTTTTTGTGTCACGTGTGCGGAAAAAGATTCTCTCAAAAAAGCAAATTGAAAAAGCACTTGGTCTGCCACTCAGGATCGAAACCCCATGAGTGCCACGTATGCGATAAAAGATTCGTGAGGAAATGGGACTTAAAGAAGCATTTGTTAATTCATGATGGGAGAAAATCACACAAATGCGAAACATGTGGAAGAGAATTTGTTCAGAAGATCACTTTGCAACGCCACATATTTACTCATACAAAGGAGAAGCCAGAGGAATGTTCTTTGTGTGGAAAAGCCTTTCCCTGTATATCAAATTTGAGACAACATTTAAGAACCCACACGAATGAAAAGCCTTATTCACGTGAGTTATGCAATGTGGGATTTTCTCAGAACCATGAGTTGCAAAGACATTATCGCATCCATACCAAAGAAAAACCGTATGCATGTGACATTTGCCAAAAAGGATTTTCCCGAAAAAGTTAATTTGTCGTGCCACATAAAAACTCACACAAAATAAAAATGTCGAATTTTTTTGTGTGTGCACGTAACGCTGTTTTATGAAAAACGCCATTCGAAAGAAATTGAAGCTTCTTTTTACAAATACGGAATGATGTATGTGTTTGTATATATTTGTCATTTAAACTATTATTTTTAAAATTTTACTATGGAACATCTTACTTTTTAATATAAATGCTACTTTTTATTCAAGTGACTTGTGTGGCTTTTTAAACACATGAAATATTTTTGTCTGATGCTATTGAATGTTGAGTGCACGACGTATCAGTTTAGGTTATAGAAGAAATCAATATAAATTAGAATATAATTTTTATTTGTTATTAGACAAGTAAAGAAAGACGTTTGTATATAAAGCTGGAATGAATTTATACAAATTGAGACATTTATTGTATCGCCATGTATTGTTAGAAATGAAAATTGCAATAGATATTTTAAAATATATATTTAGTGTGCTTGTATGTGTATTAATTTAGGCCTTTTTATTATATTATATTATATTTAATATCCTTTAACACTTTTATATTTGGTATGTTTAATCATGTGTAAGTTTTTATTTCCAGCTAATTATGATTTATTTAATATTTGAAAAGATGTATTTTAAACAAACACAATTCAATAAATATTTATGTTTATTTCTGTGCAAACATATTTGTTTCGTATATCGGACAAGTCATTTTTGGTGACAATTTCTAATTTGCACTATAATGATTGTATTTCTAAATAATTTTTGTAATAAATTTCTACAGACAATTTATTTGTATTGAAATTAAACGTAATTGATCGTTGATATAAAAATTACTTTTAATTTTTACTTTTGGCTCTGTTTGAATTATTTATGTTGCTAATATTTTATTCATACGAATTAATTACAGTGTGCATCCAATCTATCAGCTAATTCAGACCCATTCAGACCAGTCTTCCTCCTTTGGGCTAAAATTAGGAACAAGTTTCTTCAACTCAAATTGTTCATATTGATTAGTGTCATTCTTGAGAGAGAGCACCTTTTGATATTCGAGTTGCTTGATTTCAGCTTGAGCTTTTGCTTTTTTATCCAACGCTAGACGTTCTTCTGTTATATTTTGTAACATTCCCTTAACAAGTTCTTATTATTCAAGTTATTTTTAAAATATCAAAAATAACTAATACCTCAATTATTAAAACACTGCTAGTTTGCTAAAAATTTCAATAATGCACAGGGAAGTTTGAATTTTTAGCAAACTTACACTTTTTTTCCGATTTATTTTCTCCCCTCCTTTACTAGAGTGCTATTTAGTGTAGCCTGAATAGGACAGAATATGCTACACTATTTGCAGGACTAATAAATTGCGAAAGCTGGGGGAAAAAAAAAAAAATGAAAGGTATCATATAATTTGATTTTATCCATTTATTTTAAAATATGAAAAATGCAGACAGAAAACTAAAAAGATCTTTATTTCCTTAAAACTTCAGTAACGATCGTTGGAATATTTTACATTTAATCCTTTTTTTAATCTGTTTCATTAAAAAAATTATTTCATCTTTTTTTTTTAATTCACTGAAGAACAGCATTTTAAATTGAACATCAGAAATTATAATAAAATAATCATAAAATTATGTTTCTGCTCCTCCTTTATGGAATAAAGAAATTATGATACGATAACTATAATACAAAATAAATCATTTATGAAGATCTAAAAATTGAAAACAAATTTAATGATAAACACATTTTTTACAATTACACATTTTTTTTACAAACACATTTTTTACCATAATTTTTTTAATGGAAAAGATTATCGAAGAGCTTTGAAAGGTTTGAATTCGCAACACAATGGCAACTGTTGAGATTGCTTTAAGAAAATAAAATGATTTTCGTGATGAAAATGAAAAACGTAATAGAAATTAGAATTTTTCAAAACCGCAAAACAATATCCTCTAAAAGTTCTTAAAAACTTTCGAATAACAATAATTCTAAAAGCTGGCTGTCATAGAACCACAGAATTTATTAATCGATTCTCGTCCAATTATATAACAAAAATGAAGAGTGGATTGAGTGTAACGCAGTGAAAAAAACGTCTATGTGGAACATAGACGTTTTTTCTGCAATTTATAAATATCTAATTGATGTTTTCTCTAATGTTTATGTGCTTCAAAACAAATGCTAATTTTAGAAAGGATGTTTAAAAATATGAAAAAGGATCCGCCCTATAATTTAATTTTCTTTTTATTTTATTTCTATGCAGTTTTTTTCTTTAATATCAGTTTCGAAGCAGAAAACTGTTGAAATTTGTAACCAAAATACTTTTTCATGTTGTAATTCTATTGATTAACGTTGTAACAATAATTTCTGCATTCATACTTAACAATATTTCTCTTGAGGCACTATCCATAATATTTACGTACATCGTACTAGTTATACAGCGTTGTGTTCTGATCCAAAAAATTATTGCGCTGAAGAAAATTTCGAAAACTCTGAAGAAATTTGAAATTAGCAAAGGAGTTAATTGGTTCTGGATTAAAATTGTCATTGTGAGCATTATTTTTTCTCAAGTTTTTCTAATTACTTTCAGACTATGGATCAAGCAAGAGTTCCAAAACATATCTGCTTTTCTTTTCGGATACGAATTTGACGACGAACTTTATAGCAAAATATTTTACACATTAATAGAAATACACAGTTTTATGTTTTACACGTTGCCAATGTACGTATTTGCATATTTTTACACCGTTGTTTGCATCCATATCAGCCACATTATCAAGCAAATCGCAACAAAGCATAGAAAAAAAGAGAGGCTAGCTTTGAAAAATTTCTGGTTGATTATTCCAACATAAAATCAGTTGTGGATCAAATTGACAAAGACATTGGAATTCTGGTGTTCCTATCCATAATTTCCACTTCATTTTTAATGTGTTTTTCAATAAACGCTATCCTTGATCCAAAAGTGTACGAAGGAATATTTCTGAGATTTCATCTGTACTGTATTTTTCTTGGTAATTTTATTTTATTCATTATAATAACTGCTTCGGCCTCGATGGTAGAAGAAACATCGTTCGAAGTTGGTTCTGAAGCTCTTACTCTGTCAGAAAGCACACTAAAATCTGTATTTGTTCAACAAAGAGTCATGATTTATTTCAAAAGGAATCACATTAACAGTATGGAGAATCACTCCTATCAGAAGAAGCTTTGTTTTTGGTATAATTGGAATCATATTCACTTATACGTTTATGCTTCATGGTTTGAACCCGATAAAAATCCGATAGAAGTCAATGAAAAATAGTTTCCTTTGAACAAAAATTTATAATCGTCACTAAAAATCAATTTGAATTACAATTGTGGACATTCGTTTCTTATAAAAGATGTTTCTAAACATTAATTTGTAAAATATACATCTACAAAATGCAAAGCTATTAAAATTATTTATAGTTACTTGGTGACTTCAATTCCAAGCATCCTGCATGGAATAATGGACGCAGCAACATAAATGGTTCTATTCTCTTCGATTGGACAAATCTTAATGCATTCAATGTTATTGCTCCTAATGATCCCGCATATTTCTGCCTTCATAATCCTTGCAATAGTACTCTTGACATCGCACTTCTTAAAAATTTAAACGCCGGGCCTGCTTCTTCTATCAACGATCTTTCCAGTGACCAAAACCCTGTGATAGTTGAAGTCTCTCATAATTCATTTACGCCCTTCCTCAATACCATAATCACAACTACCAATTGGAATATTTTTACTAAAATTCTCTCTCAAAGCATTCCTGGTAATCCAGTCATCTCCAATATTCAAGATATTGACAAAATAATTGATAAATTCAACTATGCTGTTACTTCTGCTATCAACCTTACTAGCAAATCTAAAGAACTCAGTACACCACACCAAAAACTTCCTACTAAAATCAACTCTAAAATTGCGGAAAAAAAACAGAATTTGAAAATTATAGCAAGATACCAGGTTTCCTCCGTTCAAGCAATCCGTCAACAAGCTTCAAAAAGAAATAAAGCAAATGATTCACAATTTAAAAAATGACAGATGGGATGAATTTTTATTAGGCCTAAATCCAGAAGATAATTCTCTCTTCAAAATTAACAAACATTTTACCAAAAAATATCCCAAAATTCCTCCACTGGTTGGATCCTCAGGTCTTATATTCTCATTTTCTGATAAAGCGAACTCTTTTGCTGAAAACCTTGAACTCTCCTTTCAAGAAAACACTGAACCTTGCGATTACTCTCAAATTGAGCATGTTGAAGATGCAGTAACTTCCTTTCTAGCTGATCATCAAAATTATCATAACAATATTTTTTTTTCTCCATCTGACATAATTAACTTAATCAAGAATCTCAACATTCGGAAATCTTCTGCACCTGACAACATTCCAAATAAAGACTTAATGTGTCTCTCCCTTAATGCCATTACTCATCTTGCAAAAATCTACAACACTGTACTAAATATCACTACTTCCCTCCTATCTGGAAAAAAGCAAATATCAACATGTTCCCTAAACCTGGCCAAGATAGGAAATTTCCCCAAAATTATCGGCCCATCAGTCTCCTTAGCTGTGTAGGAAAAGTTTACGAAACACTCTTAGTGAAACATATTACTTCTTTTGGGATAAAAATTCCATAATTCCAGCAGAACAATTTGGATTCCGTCAACATCACTCAACTTGTCATCAACTTCTACGTGTCACCAATATCATCACTGAAGGATGTAACTATAAATTTTTACAGGAGGTGTCTTTCTAGATGTCAAAAAGCTTTCGATTGACTGTGGCACAATGGACTGATCTACAAAAAGATCAAACTTCAATTTCCAACCTGGATCACACTTATCATTACAAATTATCTTAAAAATAGAACCTTTCAAGTTCGACTTCATAATGAATTCTCCAAAATCGGTCGTATTTGTGCTGGTACATCTCAAGGAAGCATGCTAAGTCCTATTCTCTACAATATCTTTACCTACTACTTTCCTCAATGCACTAACATTTCCACTTGCCTATTTGCTGACGATTCTGCTGCTCTTGCCCGAGGTGCTTCTATTCTTTATGTCATCAATACTCTTCAAAATTTTCTGAATATCCTAGAAGATTGGCTAACTAAATTGCGCATCGCAATTAATGTCTCTAAATCTCAAGCTATCATTTTCCGAAAAGGACACGCCAAACAACCATATATTAATCTCTCCCTTTTTGATCAACAAACTGAATGGGCACCTAATATTAAATACCTAGGCTTAATTATAGACAATAAACTTACGTTTCGAGCTCAT
>BPLR01003292.1:0-27753 GCA_021605095.1 Caerostris extrusa
TACATGCAACTAATTTCATCAACATCTACATTTTTGAAATTGCTTGTTATTTTCATTTATAGTGGCGCCATTAAAGCCAAATGATTCTAAAAGGAGGGCATTTCATTGTCTATTTTGCTTGTATTAACTCAAGGGCATGAGACTCACCGCTTACTGAACTTTCAGCATTTTACAATGAGAGAGAGCTACGCAGGGAGGCCAGGATGCCCTCCGTAATAATCAACGATAACGGGATGCAATAGAAGTTTTACGCGTTTTAAAAGAAAGTGTAGAATTGTACTTGCATTGAAAAATAAGGTGCTCCTGAGGTGTTCAGGACTCTGCTCTCTTGGATTCTGAAACCATTGATGGAGTTTCCAGAACTCACGAATCGAAAGATCCTTTGCGCTTTTTGGAATGCACTGTGAATGCAATCCCATTTAGGTTGAAAGCCAGTGAAAGTAACTACTAAGCGAAAGTTATGTAAAAGCTGAGGTTTCTATTGAAAATGGAAGTTACAATTAAAATTAAAAGTGTTTGATGTTATCATTACAGGGCCATTTAAAAGGATTCAAAGGAGTTGCTGCACCTGATGCATCATAAAAACGAGTATTTGAGACTTGCAGCAGCACACATACAAAAATGTATAACATTCTGTAATTTTGGATATATGTTGAACAAAAAGTGGATCTACTCAATTCAACAAAGATGTGGCTTTGTTGGTATTATTGATACAACCATTAGACTGACGCTGTTTTCTAGTATGCTTCATCAGACATTTATTTAGATTTCCACATGATTTCTGAGAGGCAATCAGAGATCTTCCTAATGATTTTTTTCTTTTGATGTGTAGTAGTGGACAGTATCTTGCATGTGGATTTTAACCATGTCCAGCCAAGATATTGTTTGTTAAAAGAGCCACGTTACTGACGACCTTTTGCTTTATCTTGTGCACTTGCCATTTTCATTTTGGCATGCATCATGTCCCACATTGCAACACTCCTACCGCGACCACGGCAAAAGCCTACACACAAAGTTAAAGTTCGCGCAATCATTTCTTTTTGCTATTTGAAAGTACTTTCTTTTGCTATCTGTCTTGCTATTTCGATTTCGGAAGTGTGTAAAATAGTAAAGGCAGATTTCACTTGATTGATGTACCTGAAAATGCGTGTTTGTTACCAAGTAAAAGATAAATTAACTAAAAAAAATGGCAAAAGTCAAGAAATTTCAGCAGATTGGACATTCACTTTCGCTTGTATGATTAATAATTATAGTAATAATATATTAAAAGTTCTTTAATGAAGCTGTAAAGTGATAGTCGTATCATAATTCAGAAATATTTTTAGAATTCCACTTTTGCGGAAAATGCTGTCAAAGAAGGAAGGGTTAAGAGCATCGGTTTCTCCCTTTTGTTGTGTTTTATAAATCTATTTTTTTTAATTCATCGTTTTTTTTATAGAAACACATTCAAATTTTTTTTTTTTTAAATTCCATTAAAGTAAAAATTTTCATCTAGAAAAACCTTTTTGAGTACACTCAAGAGCCAAAACATTATGACCACCCCTACATTTTGCAATGAACTCGCCTGGATGACGTGGAAGGCACGTGATCAGGTGGAAGTGGTATTTAACTGCTGCTGGAGAGTCTGAAGAATCATTCTTTCACTTACTTCTGTGTGTGATGGGAAAGGCTGCGGATCTAAGCGACTTTGATAGAGGGCAGATTGTAATGGCTCGAAGGCTCGGAACAAGTATTTCCGAAACTGCACGACTCGTGGGTTGTTCGCGATCTACAGTTGTTAGTACTTATGCAAAGTGGATGAATGACGGTGAAACCAGCAGTAGACGACATGGTGTTGGACGTCCACACGCTATCAAAGAAAAAGGTCGTCGGAGACTGTCTCGCATGGTGAAGCAAAACCGGAGCCAGACAGTGGCTCAGCTGACAGCCCAATACAATGCAGGGCCAAGTAGAATAGTATCGGAGCACACTGTTCAGCGGACACTGTTGGATATGGGGCTACGCAGCAAACGTCCCACTCGTGTGCCTTTTGCTGACCAAGCGTCATCGCCAACTGCGCCTGCGCTGGGCCCGGGAACATCGTGACTGGTCCATGGATCAGTGGGAGAGAGTTGCCTGGTCAGATGAATCACGGTTTGTCATTCATCACGCCGATGGCCGTGTCAGGATACGCCGTCTTCCAGGCGAACAGTTGCTCCCTCAATGTACAGTAGGTCATACACAGGCCGGTGGTGGCGGTATTATGCTTTGGGGGGACGTTCTCTTGGGCGTCTCTGGGACCCGTGGTTGTGGTAGAGCAGACCATGAATGCTACAGGGTATCTGAACATCATTGCGGACCAGTTGCACCCTTACATGGCCTCTGTTTTTCCAGCTGGAAATGGAATGTTCCAACAGGACAACGCCCCTTGTCACAAGGCTAAAAATTGTGTTGGAGTGGTTCCAGGAACATGATGCTGAATTCCAGTTAATGTCCTGGCCGCCTAACTCACCGGATCTCAATCCGATAGAACACATTTGGGATATCCTGGGACGGTAGCTCAGAGTTCAAGACCACCAATTCGCAATATCTCGGATTTGCGTGACCGTTGTTTAAACATCTGGTACAATCTGTCTCCGGCCATCTACCAAGGATTTGTGTCTTCCATGCCAAGGCGGGTTGAAGCTGTGTTGCGCGCCAAAAAGTGGGCCAACTCGTTATTGACTGGTGGTCATAAAGTTTTGGCTCTTGAGTGTATATAAAAAAAATATTTAAAATGCTGTGCATTCAGTGGCCTCTCTAGCTTAATTAGTAAAGATGCAATGGCGATCTAAGCTGAAGTTATTTTGAGAACTTTTCGCTTATTTTCAAAACGCTTGCATATATTTAAATAAAATATCAGTATTTATGTTATTTTTAACAGGCGGAAGAAGAAAAGTGCGTAGGCTGACACATAGATGGCTCTACTAGTATTAAATCCCATATGATTTTTAGTTTGCCTAACGTTCAAAAGACACGTGTAAAAATTTGACAGCTGCTGCACTATTGGTATGTGAGTTATAGCATTTCTAGTGAAGCTACTTCTGTTAGTTTGAAAAAATGGATGAAAAGGAATTTCGTGTGTTAATTAAAGCATTGCTTTTTGGCGAAAAATACTATTGAAGCCAAGGCTTGGCTTGATAAACATTATTCGGACTTTGCACCGGGAAAATCAACCGTAGAGAAGTGTTTTCTCAATTTAAACGAGGCGAAATCAGCATCGAGGACGAATGCACGCCCCAAAAGATGTTGTTACCGACGAAAACATCAAAAGTTCACAAAATAATTTCTGATAACCGTAAAAGTGAAGTGACCTAAAAGTGAAGTATCTGAGACTCTAAAGATATCAAAGGAACGTGTTGGACATATCGTGAATGAATATTTGGATATGCGAAAGCTCTGTTCAAAGTGGGTGCCGCGCGAGCTCACAATCGACCAAAAACAACAATGAATGGATGATTCTAAGCAGTGTTTGGAGCTGTTCAATCGTAATAAACCCGAATTTTTGCGTCGATATGTGACAATGGAGGAAACATGGCTCCATCCTTTCACACCGGAGTCCAATCGACAGTCAGCCGAGTGAACTGCACGCGATGAACACTAAAATTGCTATAACTTCATTAAAAATGCTATAGCTCACATACTAATTGAACAACAGTAATCAAATTTATACATGTGTCTTTTGAAGGTTAGGACTAACTAAAAATCATATGGTTTAATACTAGTAGCGCCATCTATGTGTCAGCCTAAAAATGTTTCAGCCCACCTGTTGCAGTCTTCTTCCGCGCAAAATTTTAGCATAAATGGGACATCTTAATAAATTTGTTGATTTCACTTGAAACGAATGCGCGGAAACAAAAACTTAATTATCCTTAGAATAAATGCAAAAACCTTAGAAAAAAATAAATGGTATCCTTAGAAAAAATTTTTTTTTTAAACCCGTAAAGTAATAGATAACTTTTATGAAGCTTATAGATATAAGTTATATCTTTTTGAAGCTTCTTTTCAACAATTGTTTCCTAATTAGCTCCATTCCTTTCTTGAGACCCCGTCAAATCAAAGCCGCCAGATGTATCGGTAAGAAGCAAACAATACTTTTAGTGTTTCGTTTTTCGCAATACAAATGTGGCGGTTTTTCCCTCAAAAGAAAACCATCATATTGATTGTGAAAAGCAAAATACTCCCACATCACAATTGCGTCAAATAACTTAAACGCATTAAATAACTAATGAATATATAAATAATATAAAAAATAATAGCTAATAAATATGTTGTTGTTACAAATTCCCCATGGGTCAGGAACCAGGTCCTGCACCAGGTCCAGAAGACCTGCGACGGGGTCATGGCTAAGGCTGCACTTTAGCGAGGAACTACGAGGGCTGAAGATTGACTAAAACCTCAAAACCACACTCTACGATCCTATTGGACCGGGACCCATATGGTTTAAAAAAGCGGATTCAGAATCATTACAAACATTCATGGCACCGCCGGGACTCGAACCCGAAACCTATCGCACCGAGCATCTAGACACTCGGCTATTTTGGCCCCACTAATAAATATACTTCTTTTAACAAAAATCCACTAATATATACGTATTTACAAAAGTATTTTTTTACTTCACACTATTTTGAAGAATTGTTGAATGTTCATCACTGTTTAAAAATTATTGCTATTATTTTGGGAATTTAATTTTTAATTTATCTGTATTTATTCACTTTAAAAGCATACTTTCTTTGCTTCAATTTATATATTTCTAAGCGACACCTTTAAATTTGTAAAAAAAAAAAAAATACACGATGAAAAATTGTTTTATAGATATACGAATTCAATAAAATTTGAATTTGAATTTATTTCACATATTCTTCTAAATCCATTAATAAGTATCATGCTTATACGAAATATATTCTGGAGTCAGAAATTTTTGGGTGTCTCCTAACCTTTGGATTTTTATTATGTGTGGCACTAAGAAATAAGAAGGTCTTGTGTTATGGCAAAAGATCTTGTGTTTGGTCAAATTGCTCCAAACAATATTGAATTCTTCTCTAAGTTGAACACCAAAAGCGTTTTAAATAGATACATTTTATTTTAAAACTAAGTCACCAGATTAAAAAAGTCCAGTTAGAATTCAATTCGATTCACATTTTCTTACCGTATTCCTTGTTATTATTTCTGATGACACGGGTCTATCTGAGGATTCAGACTCTGAAGACGGCATTTTAAATCTTTTCCTATTAAATACGGTATCTTTTAGGTCTGTTTATTTGCTGCTGTTTTTAGTACGCTTTTATTAGTTTCACCTGTATGTTTGTTTGTTTGTATGTATGTAACTGACTCTTTGGGCTCGACTTTTGCCCTACTTTAAGCGATCAGATTTAATTTAAACGTTGTAGACTTATCAAGAACACTAAAATGTTTTGATAAGTTTATTATCTCAACATGATTAGGATAGCCAGGATGAGTGATTAAAACACACAGACTTTGAAAAGGCATTTTGATCGGCGATCATTTTCCCCTGGAGATCTGTTTCTCCTTATACACACTATTTAAGCTGCAAAGAAACATTTACAGACATCTTTCAGAACGAAAACTGTTGATTTTTTTTTAATACGCTTTTATATTAGTTTGTTTGTATGTTTGTCTGTTTGTTTGTAACTGACTCTTTGGGCTCGATTTTACCCTTCTTTAAGCAATCAGATTTAATTTAGTTTAAAAAAAACTAAAAAACCACGCTTTTTAGAGGGAATAAAACAAAAAAAATAAAAAATAATTGTTGACATAAGAATAAAATGACTGACGAGAAAATGAATATTCTAAAAAAAGCGTGGGGTGCTTTGTATGACATTTTAAACTAACTCTGCATTTCGGAATTAAACTAGTGAAAAATTATTAGCATTGAATTTTCTTTGAATTTGGGCTTGTCAAACTAGCGCGTGCTATTCAGAGAAGAAACAGTGGTGGATGACACGAGTACAGCAACAGATAAGGAGTAAGTGGGCTTGACTGTTAAAGTGGGCTTATTTTTATTTTTTGGTACTGATTTGTACTTTGTTGTTTCAACTAAAAAGGAAGAAGCAGATTGAGATGCCAGCTTTCTGGCTTCAGGAATTGCATCTCTGTGAAAGTGGGTGCAACGCTTTCAGCATTTCATTTCTGCCTGATCAATTGAATTTCAGTTCAATGTATGCACATGATCGTTTTGAATTTCAGTATAGTATTTAACACATGATCAATTGAATTTCAATCCAATGTATGCACATGATCGTTTGAATTTCAGTATAGTATTTAACACATGATCAATTGAATTTCAATCCAATGTATGCACATGATCGTTTGAATTTCAGTATAGTATTTAACACATGATCAATTGAATTTCAATCCAATGTATGCACATGATCGTTTGAATTTCAGTATAGTATTTAACACATGATGAGTTGAATTTCAATCCAATGTATGCACATGATCGTTTGAATTTCATCAAAGTATTTAACACATGGTCGTTTGAATTTCCGTCAGTATTTAACACATGATTAAATGAATTTTAGTTCAGTATTTAACCCGTGATCAAATGAATTTCAGTAAAGTATTTAATATATGGGCAATTGAAGTACAAGATTAAATTTTAGGGTTTTTTTATTATTATTATTTAAGTTTAAATTGATAAAAACTTGGCTAGTATTTCTGAATTTATATTTTGTACTCCTGTGTTCATTTCTTAGTGTATACAGAGCATTAATCTTATGATGATGTTCTTTTGAAATCTTTTCCGGACAATGGATTACTCAATGTTTTTTCAGTGTAAATAAAGCCAGATCGAGTACTCCACTGAGTACTCGAATGCTGCACAGTTTGTTTGCGAAAAAAAGGTTTCGGGTTCGAAATGAAGTGATCAGCTTATCACCAAAGTGGCTCTGAATCACCTTCCCCCTCCGAAAGAGAGAGGGGAGGGGAGGGGAATAAGAGGGATTTCCAAAAAGTGTGTCCTTTTTATTCGTCCCCGCACCTGAATAAAACATGAGGCCTCTTCGGACATTTAACTTAATAGGTGTTGAAAGCGTGAGCCACCATTTGTTTCAACGGCCTCTTTTTTTTGTGCCTCGAAGATTGGCTTCGAGTTTGCAATCATGATTCAGGTGCACTCTGCGATGTTGACAATCGCAGAAATACACAAGTTCTCTTAATCTTAATATAAAAATGATTATTTCATTGAATTTGGTTATTATTTTTTCTTTCTAAAGCAGCTGGCAAACACTTGGCCTTGGATGCCTTAAAGCAAGCGCTGCACAGACGTTACTCACTTTGCATTTCCCAGGGGGCGCGTGTGACTTGAAGATACGGACGCGGAGTAACAATGCCCCCCGAAATGCTCTACGATCTTATTAGGACCGGGACCTACGGTTTAAAGTGGATTTCGAACCACTACAAGCATCCATGGCTCCGCCGGGACTCGAACCCGAAACCTGTGGTACCAGAGCGCTAGCCACTCGGCCATTTAGGCCCGAATTTGGTTATTATAACAATAACAATAATAATACAATGAACATCAATGGAACAGATCTTCGGGCACTCTGTTTTTCACATGATGATTCACAATGATGCACGATGTATGAGTTATAGTTTAGAGCGAGATTAAATACAAATGTATTCGTATGCATGCATCGTGAATAACTATTTGTAATTAATTATTTTAATACTGTATTAAAATATAACTCATATACACATGTATAGATATTTCATACGATGTAAATTTTAAAATAGAGGTCATAAAACAGGTCCTTTCAACTGACAAACGGGCGTTTTAGGGTCTTGTGATTATACTATATCTGTCGCAAATAAATAAACACGAGATTGTGAAATGTTATGCAAAAATATTTACGCACAAAAAGTGATGCAATATGTATTATATATGTATGACTGACGAAACGAGCGAGTACTGCTAGTATGGACGCATGTATGTATATATTTATATAATCAATCTGTTTAACAGATCTTGTACCAGCAAATGATTTCGGTATTTATGATCATTGTTGATAGAATCTTCTTACTTGAAAAAAGTGTGCCATTTTTATTCGTCGCCGCACCTGAATAACACATGAGGCCTTTTCGGACATTTAACTCAATAGGTGTCGAAAACGTGAGCTACCCTTTGTTTCAACGGCCGTCTTTTGTGCCTCGAAGATTGGCTTCTAGTCTGCAATCATGATTCAGGTGCACTCTGCAATGTTGACAATCGCAGTTGTTCGCGCAAGTTCGAGCTGATTCAATGCGCGAGCAACAACTGTGCAGCATTTGAGTACTCAGTGGCTTTATTTACAACTTGAAAAAAACCTTGTGTAATCAATTGTTCCGGAAAAGATTTCAAAAAAGAATATCACATAAGATTAATGCCCTGTATACACTAACAAATGAACACAGGAGTACAAAATATAACTTTTAGAAATTCAGAAAGTTTTTATCAATTTAAACTTAAATAATTATAATAAAAAAAAACCCTAAAATTTAATCTTGTACTTCAATTGCCCATATGTTAAATACTTTACTGAAATTCAGTCGATCATGTGTTAAATACTGGAAGGAAATTCAAACGACCATATGTTAAATAGTACTTTGCTGAAATTTGAACAAAAAAAATTTGTTCCCGTCTTTCAAGTGCTCATGTGCTGAATAGTATAATGAAATTCAAACGATCATGTGCATACATTGGATTGGAATTCAAACGATCATGTGCATACATTGGATTGGAATTCAAACGATCATGTGCATACATTGGATTGGAATTCTATCGATCATGTGTTAAATGCTATACTGAAATTCAAACGATCATGGGCATACATTGGATTGAAATTCAATGATTTCAGGTTCTGGCGAATCGACGAGCAGCTCGAAATCTCTTATTCGAGAAAACAGAAAAGCGCTTTTTAATTTTTGTTCGCTCTACATTCGCTCACTTGCCCAACTGCCTTTGGTTCCATAGGCTGCAGGTTAGAATCCTGGATGTTCGTGAGTGGTTCGGAATCCACGTTAAACTGTAGGTCCCTAGTCTATTTAGCCCAAAGTGGGCTCAAGATGATCAAGTAGAGCGACAAAACCAAACCACTCTCCCAACTTGCTAGTAGGAGGCCACAGGTTCGCTGAAGGTATCCCTGTCAATCACAACTTTCTGAAAATTCGTTCGGTTTGTCGCTCTACGGTCATTCTGTGCACACTTCGGGCTAATTAGACCGGGACCTACAGTTTAAGGTGGATTCCGAACCACTCACAAAGCATCCATGCACCTGCCAGGATTCGAATCTGAAGCCAACTGCCAGAGCGCTAGCCAATTAGCCATCTGAAAAGAGGAGAATGCGCAGTATTTGTGGTAATGTGTACTTATATTGTCTCGTATCATTTATCAGACTGCCTGATGGGATTTTTCTGGGATTTCTCCCATATGGCACTCAAATTTAAGCCGATTATCACTAAAAGTCCTTTAGGATGGCAGCGTCTTTAGTACCCGTCAGTGATATGTTCGTGGCATGCATCACAAGACGCATTAAACTTCGTTTAAATTATACAGTAGAACCTGTGTAAGTAGAACTTCAAGGAGACGCCAAATAATTCGAGTTATAGAGTTTTTCGACTTACGCGGATTTTGTAAGGAAAAATTGAAGAGGTCTAGACTCTTTCTGACTTATTTTGAGTTAGAGAGGTAAAATAAATTAAAATTCAAGTTACAGAGGTAATAACCATGTTTATTTGTTAGAGTTCAAATGAAATTAATAGCAATAATAAAATTATAATATTTCATAGATTGGTTATTCCATTTACTATATACTCATACATTGTTTCTAAGAAACAACGACGTTCATTTTCGGCAAATCCTTAAAGTCGGTAAGTTATTTTTCTTCGAGCTATAAGATGTAATTAGTTTCAAATGATAGAGTTGTAAAATCAAACATTGCTAATGTTCGAGATACAGAGGACCAATTTTTTTTTTTTTTTTTTGAGTTACGGAGGTTTGGTTTGTCGCTCTACGGTCATCTTGTGCACACGTTAGGCTAAACAAACCGGGACCTACAGTTTAAAAGTGGATTCCGAACCACTACAAACACTCGGGGCACCGCCGGGACTCGAACCCGAAACCTGTGGTACCGAGCGCCAGAGCGCTAGCCACTCGGCCAACTAGCCCCTCGAGTTACGGAGGGAAAATATATACCAAAATGGCTTGGGGGATTGACTAATTATTTCGACCTATAGGGTTGAAATTTCGAGTCATGGACGTTTTGGGGCTTGAAGGGAAGGGAACAAAAAAAATTTTCCGAGTTGTGGAGGTTTTCGACTTAAGAGGTTCTACTTAAAGCGGTTCTACTGTACTTATAAACTATGTTTTTTTAGTAATGTTTTTCAGAAATGGTATGATATTTTTAAAATTTAACGAAATTCATGTTCTTGTTGATGCGTTACTTATTTTGAATGTTTTCATATATATATATATATTAAATGTTTAAATGTATTTTTACAGGAAATCAGTTTTCGGAAAAACAATCTTTCCATTCAAGTTCCAATTAAAAATGTTAACAAATGTATCTAAAACTCCACGCGTGTTATCGGAAGAAATCTAAGCTGAAAATGGACTATTGACATTAAAATGAATGGGGCCTGTTGGCCGAGTGGCCAGTGTCTGGCGCTCGGTACTATACGTATCGGGTTCAAATCCCGACTTGCCCATGCGTGTTTGTAGTGGTTCGGAATCCACTTTAAACAGTAGGTCCCGGACCTATAATAAGAGCATTGCGGGGGCATTGTTACTCCGCGTTCCGTGGCTTATCTTCAAGTTGCAAGCGCCCTCTGAGTAATGCAAAGTGAGTAACATCTGTACAGCACTTGCCTTAAGGCATCCAAGACAATTGTCTAAGTGGGTGCCAGCTGTATTAGAACAAAAAAAAAAAAAAAACTTTAAAATGATGAATATTTTCTTATATAAAAAAATTATTTTTTTACTTCAGTAATTGAGAAAAAATGAAAAAAAAAAAGCATAATCAGTTAACAAAGAGGATTTTTCAATTCTTTTTTTTTTTTTAAAAGTTCAATGATAATTTAAAAGCAGTTATTTTTACATAAATACTGGACAAGCATTGAGCTAACAAATTATTATGTTTTTACTTAGGTCATCGTTTGTAAGTGTTAAGATTCGCAAATATTTTAATAAAATTTGTCATAATCAAAATATCTAACTTCAAAATCAAAATGATTTTTTTTTATTTTTATTGATTTTGTTATTTGCTGATACCAAATTTGAGAAAAATATGTAATTAATTTAACCTAAAAAGGCCTCTAATAGTTTCACTGAATCTAACATTAATATTCACTCTTCGTATTCATTATAATTCGATATTCAAATGATAATTTGAAAAAGAAATAAACAAACAATAAATTAAAGTCCTCTCTGTCGTTCATTGAAATGTTTCACCTTCACATGACACAAGGGTAACAGTTGGGCCAAATGTTTTTTAGGTTTCCCCAATAAATTCACTAGGTTTAAATTTTTTTGATTTTTAATAACGATATTAACCTTCAAAAGATCTTGTATAAATTTTAAAGCTATTTTGCACTATTAGTGTCTTTTGAAGGTTAGGGTTAACAAAAATTATATGGATTTAATACTAGTAACAGACATCTATGTGTCAGCCTACAGGAACTGATTACTTTTAGTCCACCTGTTAAGAGTGATTGTGCCGGACACAAGGGGCATAAAATTTTGACCAAATAAATCAATCTGGATTTTTGTTTGAAACCCCAATCAATTCAATGGGGTAATTTTTTTTTTAATTTTTGAAATAACGATATCTAAACACTCTAAGATCTTGAGAGGCACACAAAAGAAAACCATTTTCAGCACTACTTCAGAAACAAGGCGAGAAACAATACATACTATTCACGAACCTGCCTAACCTGTTTAAAAAGAGTATATGATGTCGCGTTGCTTCAGTAATTCGGATCAAAAATTATTTAGAAATATAAGCATGGATTCGGCAGATATATGAGTTCTAGGCTATGCAGAAAGGAAAAGTAGTGGTAGTTACGATAAACGCTGAGCCAAAATGCAAGCAGCGCTGTGTCGCGACGGGGGCGATCAAGCTTAACACGAGCCCCCTGTCCCCACGAAAAAAAAAAATCTGAAAACGAGAGGCACAATCGAATTATAGAAAATGAAGTGCGTAGAAGGTGTTGAAGGCATCTGAAACAAGTTCACTAACAGCAAGAGAAGAGAAAATATTGGCAATCTTAGAAAGAAAAGTGCTACGAACTATTTTCGGTGGTATCCATGGCAATGGAAATTGGCGAAGAAGATACAATTTTGAACAAGTTGCACGCGCAACTTGAGCAACTTTTAGAGATATTGACATTTTAACTTTGTTAAACTGAACAGAAATTAAATAGGGTGGTCATCTCATGAGAATGGAAAGTGATAGAGCTGCTTTGAGGGTTTTCAATGTAACCTCTTTGGACAAAACACCGAAAAAGAAATGAGTCGACTGTTTACTCTGATTTTAATGTTATTAAGATCAAAAACTGGAGGTCCACGGCCAAGAGGAGAACAGCCTAACTGGATCTTTTAAAGAGGGCCCACAATGGGCTGTCGAGCCAATTATGATGATGAGAAGGTGTTGAACCATCGAATACTGGATTAAAGAACGACGACGTGTTTTGATTTTATTTTACGATTTTAAACGTGTGAAACGGTTTCACTTCATTTGGGAAAAGGATTGAAATAAAAAAACCTGATTTAGATCCACATTAATGTTTTTATTACGCTTTTATTAGTTTCACCTGTATGTTTGTTTGTATGTATGTATGTAACTGACTCTTTGGCTGGATTTTTGCCCTACTTTAACCGATCCGATTTAATTTAAACGTTGTAGACTTCTCAAGGACACTAAAATATTTTGATGAGTTTATTATCTCAACATGATTAGGATCGCCAGGATGAGTGATTAAAACACACAGCCCTTGAAAAGTCATCTTGATCGGCGCATCACTTTTTCCCCTGGAGATCTGCTTCTCCTCATATACACTATTTAAGGCCATACGCCAGGATGAATGATGTTATTTTAACTTATGAACAGCAATTTAACCCATGTAGAATGAAAGTATTTAGTAAAGACATTCAAACTTCCGTGGGACGGTGGCACAACGGATGACTCGCCTGACTACGAATTAGGGGATTCCTTGTTCGAATCCTGGCTGGCTCGACCTATTTGCATTTAGCTTTTGTTTTATTCACAATTGAATTATTGTAAGAACTATAGTTCCAGTCCTCCTTACCGGGACCTGCTTTAAATATTATAGTTTAAAAAACACTAAAAAACATGCTTTTAGAGTTAATCAAACTAAAAAGTAAAAAATAAATTAATAGTTTAAAAACTAAAAAGAAACACGCTTTTAGAGTGAATCAAACAAAAAAAGTAAAAAATAATTGTTTGCATAAGAATAAAATGACTGACGAGAAAATGAATGTCCCTGTTCTAAAAGCGTGGGGTGCTTTGTATGACTTTTTAAACTAACTCTGCATTTTCGGAATGAAACGAGTGAAAAATGATAACGATTGATATCGAGCACCCTACGTTTTTAGAACAGTGACATTCATTTTCTCGTCAGTCATTTTATTCTTATGTTAACAATTATTTTTTACTTTTCAGGTTGATTCACTCTAAAAGCGTTTTTTTTTTTTTTTTTTCAGTTTTTTTTAAACTATTAATTAAGCATTATAGGCATTTGGAATTTTAGATATTGTTCTTGATTTCCTGGTTGAGTCAAACCATTCAATTGAAATTACAGACTCCCACTTTTAGAAAGTCGCTGCACTCATCGCGAAAAAGTTTCTTTTAAAAAAGAGAACCTCTTTCGTGGAAGGTTTATTTTTTGGGGGGGGGGAAGGGGGTGCCTAATCCTTCTCTGGACGGCACTTTAATCTACTTGGGGATCGGAAGATGGATGACTCACAGATTGGAGTGTGGTCCTCTTTTCGAGAGAGCGATTAGCGCCTTCTCAGGAGGTTGCGCGAAATGGGGATATCGCTGCAGGGGATGCACATGTGTCTATGCACTACAAAAATTACAGAAGAGGCTCTAAACACTTTGTGTGTATGTGCGTGTCAGGTAAAGCAGTTGAAAATCAAGAATTAAGTGATTAGTCAATTACAAATAGCTAGCACGTTAATGTATATATTTGTAGACATTTGACAGTAATATCTTCAAAAAAAAAAAAAAAAAAAAAAATAAGGACAGAGGATCAAGGTTTTGTTATATCGCCCCAAACAGTCATTTTTTTCTCCATGTGAAGGAAAACAACCATATCGTGGGGATATCGACTCACCATTGCACGAAGTTCTTCGAATTAACGTGATCGATCCGGAGGTGTTCATCTCATCCGGCTCCAGAATGCCCAAAAGCTAACTGTTATCATCCGCCCCCCAGAATCATCAAGTTACTAAAAGCTAACTCTTATCACCGACCATTAACATACCATCAACCACGATACCATACACAACATACACAAGTATCACTTTCCTTACCTCCTCTAATGCCTAAAAGCTAACTGTTAACCTCATCCGCCCCCAGAATGCTTAAAAGCTAACATCATCATATCGGGTGAGGAATTTATTAGTGAACCCTAGCCGTTACCACAAGCTTGCAACATCTGGACTGGCTGAAACCGATACGGAAACACGTGAAGAACAGAATCTTGCAGGAGCTTATTTGCTCCTGCAAGATTTAGAGGAGCTTATTTGCTCCAGTGAACTTATTTGCTCGTGGACTTCTGCAACAAACTCGACAGGTCGTCCAGGCGATAGCATGTGCAACCAGTTTCTTCAAATTTGCGTCCCGTACAGCTAACAGGTGGGCTGATCAGTTCATAGGCTGACACATAGACAGCGCTACTAGTGTTAAATCCATATATTTTTTAGTTAGCCCTAACCTTCAAAAAGATACGTGTATACATTTGACAGCTGTTGCACTATTAGCATGCGAGTTATAGCATTTTTAGTGTTCGTCACGTGCAGTCCACTCGGCTGACTGTCGATTGGACTCCGGTGTGAAAGGATGGAGCCCTGTTTTATCCATTGTCACATATCGACGCAAAAATTCGGGTTCATTACGATTGAACAGCCCAAACACTGCTTAGTATCATCCATTCGTTGTTGTTTTTGGTAGATTGTGAGCTCTCGCGGCACCCACTTTGAACAGAGCTTCAGGGAGTTCCAGTAGGTTGTGATCAGAGCCGTGGTCTTGTGAGCACCACGGTTGCTTTCCCTTTTTTTCTTGGTCTGTCTGACGCCGGCAATTTTCGTTCTACTGCTACCTTTCCAAAGCTATTTATGTTTTTGCTCTGCGGAGTTCACATTTCAATAAAAATAGTAGGTATTGCACTTGAAATTTCGACGTTTAGAATTTATCTCTTGTTTGCCATATGATTCTTGAGAACATATCTCAAAATATCTTAAGCCAAAATTTTATTCAGTATGAGTGGTAAAACAGCTAAGTGCTCACATATCGAGAAGGGGTTTTAATAATCAACCTTCAAATATTATTTATATGAATATATATATATATGTATTGCAGGACCTGAATGGCCGAGTGGCTGTGCTGACTCCGTGTGGATGTCAGGTTTTAAATCCCATTCACGCATTAGGAAGAGATTCTTTATCCAATTCGGATTGTAACTATCTACCTTGCCGATGAGCGGCAGTCCTTGTAGCTGCAGTCAATGGAGGATTCGACCATGCGACTATCAACATACCATCTCTGGCGTTACCCCAGGTGTCCCTTTCCTCCCTACTCTGGTGCGCGTAACCCACACATATAAAAGGAAATATCGCTGTACAGATTGTATTGGGAGGTTGGGCATTAAAAAAATAAATGGACATTAAACACTCCATTAGGGATATAGGGGCCTGATGGTATCGGGTATTCGGTACCAGAGGTATCGGGTTCAAATCCCGGTGGTGCCATGGGTATTTGTAGTGGTTCGAATCCACTTTAAGCCGTAGGTCCCGGTCCTAATAAGATCGTAGAGCGTTGAGGGGGTGGTGTTACTCCGCGTCCGTGGCTTACCTTCAAGTTACACGCGCCCCTGGGTACTGCAAAGTGAGTAACATCGGTGCAGCCCTTATGGCATAAAAGATCACGGTCTATTTGCCAGTTGCATCAGAAAAAAAAAATATCATTTAAACATCAAATACATTATTTAGGATCTAAAACACTTTCTACTTTTTTTTTTTTAAAGGCTCGAATTTTTAAGGACGATGGTGGTTTTGTTTTTGCAATCTGATTGCATTTCTGTAAAGCACATGATAGTTTAAGTGCCCAAAATCTTATTGTCATTTTCGTTATGCAAATGGATCGTGTTTCCAGCTCATTCCCAGTCAGTTCTCTTTCAGCTTTTGCTTTTGTTCCCCCTGGGTACTGCAAAGTGAGTAACATCGGTGCAGCCCTTGTGGCATAAAAAAAGATCACGGTCTATTTACCAGCTGCATTAGAAAGAAAGAAAAAAAAACACTCCTAAATACAGTGACAAAAAACGTGAAAATTAAAAGCTGAAATCTTTCTACGAATTGCAAATTATCCAGATAGGGGTGAATGGCAGAGGCATTATATAACTTACGAATTCCAGACGATATCGTAAAAACAAGACTTTTTTTACCACTGAATGACGAAGAATTAGGGGTGGTGCACGTGACAAAAGGGGCGTGACCGCCATCCGAACGTCGAGGGCGCTCGTTCAGACACGTCCGGAGGGCGCGTGACGGCCGCGTCGGTCACGTGTTGACGGACGACACCCCGTCTCTGCAAACGAGCCCCTTCCGCCGAAGGATGGCCGCCCCCACTTTTTTTTTTTTTTTTCTTCTGTTTCCGTGCGCCCCTGAAAGCTAATTCTGCGTCGCCCCAAGAGCACGTGCGCTTCGGTGACGACCGGCATGGCGCTCCGCCGGGTAACGAACCGCGCTCAGACGCAGTGGATTCAGGCAGAGTTCCAAAATTTCTGTATGGAGTAATGAACTTGTACTTGAATGAACTTGTAATTTCAATGTCATTGTTTTTGCATTCATTATTTTGCAACTGTTATAGTTCACGGGCTCATCTGAAATGGAGTGTTAGGGGTAAAGAGACAAAAAATATCATTTACAACATGCACTCAAGAGCCAAAACATTATGACCACCCCTGCATTTTGCAATGAACTCGCCTGGATGACGAGGGAGGGTGATCAGGTGGAAGTGGTATTTAACTGGTATTAAGGGGCGGTATTAATCCATGCCAAGGCGGGTTAAAGCTGTGTTGCGCGCCAAAGGTGGGCCAACTCGTTATTGACAGGTGGTCATAATGTTTCGGCTCTTGAGTATATATATATATATATGTAATATAAAAAATTATTTCAATTCAAACTTTCAGTCAGTCGCTCGGGGATAGGCAATGCTTCAAGTGCTTTACATTGAAAGACTGTGCATAATAATTAATTAACTAATATACAACATGGCACATTAGAAAATTTTTACCGCCGGGTAACGAACCGTGCTTAGACGCAGTGGATTCAGGCAGAGTTCCGGAATTTCTGTTTGGAGAAATGAACCTGTACTTGAATGAACTTGTAATTTTAATTGTCTTTGTTTTTGAATTCATTATCTTCCAACTGACAGTTCATGGACTCATGTGAAAAGGAGTATTATGATATTATACAGTTTTTATATAGGAGTGATTTTATCAAAAAATATCATTTACAATACATATAAATAATGTGTAAATATATACGAGCATACATATAATGTATAAAAATTACAAAAAAATGTCAATTCAAACTTTCAGGTAGTCGCTCGTGGATACACAATACTTCAAGTGTTTTTTTACATTGAAAGAGTATATGTTACATTGAAAGTGTATAATAATTAATTAATTAATATAAAACATGAAATATTAGAAATGTTTTTGCCCTTTCTTTTTAAATCTTTATGCGGGTTCGTAGAAGAAAATTGAATTTGGATTAGAGTGCACACATATCTCTCTCATCATCATCATCTCATCTCTCATCTCAAGGAAGCACCCTTAGGTAGTCTTTGGCTCCGTGACGCTCTACGGTCCTATTAAAGCCGGGACCTACGGCAAAAGTGGATTCCGAACCACTACAAACATCCATGGCACTTCCGGGACTCGAACCCGAAATCTGTGTCACCGAGCGCCATTCAGGCCCACCCTCTAATCTACTCGAGAGAACGAAAGATAAACCAACAGGTCTCCAAATTTATGCATGAGATTGGACTATTATTACTAACCTGTGCGAACCAGATGATGTTCTGGCATGTAATTCGTGGTGAAAGAATTGTTATTTAAATCACACATTATTGTCCTCACGAGATAATTCTCATTTCAAACTCTCCTTTGACCGCGTGATTTAAGATTGCAATAAAAAATGTGCTGCTAAAAAGAACGATATTCTAATACAGGGGTTTCCAAACTACGGCCCTCCAGTGTCATCCATCCGGCCCGCGACAGCGAATAGCTTATTGTTGCTGTAATAGGTTGGATAAAAACACAGAAAGATAATAACTCGGTTTTATTGACTTGCTAGGTAAAGTATAATGACAAGCATAATACACAGAAAATCTTAATTTAAGCATAACAACTAACAAATAATTGAAATGAATCCCTCCAACATTATAAACTAGTGAACATCCGGCGGTTACCCTCGGTTATTTTTCAAAAAAATTATCATAATAATAATTAAGAAAATTAAACTTTGTGCATGTCTAGTGTGAACAGAGTTCATTTTTTGAACATCAGTTTATGTTGTTAGCCAATAACGTTGTTCTGTCTATTTGAAAATCATAAGGTTTTAGTGTGCAACTTTGAGAACATGATGAACAAATCAAGTCCACTCAACACTTCAACACTAAGTTGAAGTGTTGAAGACACTGAAAAATAGAGAGCCTTATTTCTCAAAATAAACAATTGCAAAAATTAAAAAAAAAAGAACTTAATTTTATTAAAGAAATATTTTTAAGCTTTGTTGCCAAAAACTATCTAAAATATTTAAAAAGAAACTAAACTAAAACTGTTGAGATGGGTAGTTCTCTGGTTGGCCGCCCTATTCGAATGCTTGTAAAACAAGGATTCCAACAAAAAAGTGTCAAGTTTTACTGCTTAGATGATCGATCGCTTAGAAGTCAGCGCTGGACTCTTAGAAAATGGAGTGAAGGATTTGAAGAACCGAAATTCCTTTTTCTACATTTTTAAAAACGTCTCATACAATGGTCTAAAGCAGGGGTCTCCAAACTACGGCCCGCGGGCCAAATCCGGCCCGCTAGTGTCATCCATCCGGCCTGTAACAGCGAATAGCTTAGTGTTGCTGTAATAAGTTGGATAAAAACACAGAATGATAATAACTCGGTTTTATTGACTTGCTAGGTAAAGCTTAATAACAAGCATAATACGCAGAAAATTTAACTTAAGCATAACAACTAACAAATATTTGAAATGAATCCAAAAAAAAATCTTGCAAAAAAAATACTAATGAGATTTACGTAATTGTGTTTTTTCACTGACAGTAGTTTGTAATTAGCAAGCGTATGGCCGCTCAGAACGCGTACCCGGCGACTGGCCTAGAAATTATAGATAATGGCAGAAAAATAAAACGGTTTTGGCCCTCGGTACTTATTGGAGTAAACAGTGTGGCCCTAACGCTGGAAAGTTTGGAGACCCGTGGTATAGAAGATGTTTGAATCCAGTTGGCGCGCAATAATTACAAGGTCAACGAATACACGCCAAAGAATCGCAGTATTTATTTAGTATTGCTGTACGGACAACAAATATATATTGTATATATACATGTAATATTTATACTTTAGTAAAATACATGTAATATCATACTTAGTAATACATTTAATATTTATATGCATGTAACATACATGTATATAATAACATGTACATACTTTAATACATGTAATATTTATACTTAGTAAACTGTGTGGCCCTAAGGCTGGAAAGTTTGGAGACCCCCTGTTCTAATAGCAAGTCACGTGCTCTGTCGTTCGTTTCGGAATGATTCATGGCTATCAGAAAGTTGACACCTTTCCCCAACCAAACTGTAGATTGTGTAAAAATTCAAGTTGACTGTGATCCAATAAACACAGCAGAGAAGGGGAATCAGAACAAGAAGTCTGTTTAAAGACCCCACTCTTATATGCGAATAATTTTCATTGTTTATAATTTTTTATTTATGCCAAATAAACAATTCAATTGAATCCTTCAATCGTACGACCCGTAACCAAAACAGAGACTGATTTAGCATAAAATCCAGAGAGTCAGGAAGGCGCCAAATTCGAGGTTTGGTTCACACACGAGGTTTGGTTCAAGCACAGTGGAGATTCTGACATTGAAATTAAATATGAGTTATTCTTATTTCTAGTCCCTAATTGTACCAAATTTTAACTTAACTTAAATTCTTTTTTTTTTTTGTTCTAATGCAGCTGGCAAACACTTAGACAGCTTGGTCATGGATGCCTTAAGGCAAGCGCTGCCCAGACGTTACTCACTTTGCATTACCCAGTGGGCGCGTGTCACTTGAAGATAAGCCACGGACGCGGAGTCACAATGCCCCCGCAGCGCTCTACGATCCTATAGGACCGGGACCTACGGTTTAAAGTGGATTCCGAACCACTACAAACATCCATGATACCGCCGGGCTCGAACCCGAAAGCTGTGGGACCGAGCGCCAGAGAGCGCCCTCTTTAATTTTAATTTTGTATTTTGTATTTTACTTTTATTTATTTTTAGTATTTTTAACTTTTGAGTACCATTTGATTGAATTTTAGAAACTTTATCTAGTTATTTTTTTATTTACTAACATTAATTAAGCAGTCAATTAAAGTTTAAATCCTATTTATGAATTAAGATGAGGAGGTTTAAGGGGTATTTCCCCCGTTGGTACTCCGCAATCGGTACGCCCTAACCTTCAAAAGCCACGTGTATAAATTTGACAGCTGTTGCGCTATTAGTATGTGAGTTATAGAATTTTAGTGTTCATCACGTGCAGTCCACTCGGCTGACTGTCGATTGGACTCCGGTGTGAAAGGATGGAGCCATGTTTCATCCATTGTCACATATCGACGCAAAAATTCGGGTTTATTACGACGATTGAACAGCTCCAAACACTGCTTAGAATCATCCATTCATTGTTGTTTCGGGTCGATTGTGAGCTCGCGCGGCACCCACTTCGAACAGAGCTTTCGCATATCCAAATATTCATTCACGATATGTCCAACACGTTCCTTTGATATCTTTAGAGTCTCAGATACTTCACTTTTAGGTCACTTCACTTTACGGTTATCAGAAATTATTTTGTGAACTTTTTTGAGGCTTTCGTCGGTAACAGCCTCTTTGGGGCGTGCATTGTCCTCGATGCTCATTTCGCCTCTCTACGGTTGATATTCCTGGTGCAAAGTCCGAATAATGTTTATCAAGCCAAGCCTTGGCTTCAATAGCATTATTTTTTCGCCAAAAAGCAATGCTTTATTAGCACACGGAATTCCTTTTTATCCATTTTTTCAAACCAATAGAAGTTGCTTCACTAAAAATGCTATAACTCACATACTAATAGTGCAACAGTTGTCAAATGTATACACGTGTCTTTTGAAGGTTATGGCTAACTAAAACTCATATGGATTTAAACCTAGTAGCGCCATCTGTGTGTTAGCCTATGAACTGTTCTGCCCACCGGTTAACACGTTTTTGGTTTATATTAATGAATGAAAGGGCAATTAAATTTAAGTGAAGTGAACTATTCGTTTTATGAAAATGATTTATTACATTGAAAGAAGATATCTGATTGGCAATATCTGACGTGCAGCTAAGGAGAAAGGACCAAACAGTACTTCAGAAATAATAATAGAAAGAGCTCATAAAAATTATATGTGAAATTATTGTCTTTTTAACATACTTTTTTTAGTTTACGCTATTACAAAATGGCAATTGAATAGAAACAATGATTCTTCTTCTAGCTTCTTCAATGTGCTGGCTTGAATGGAAATAATTCCATTTAAAATAATTTTATTTAAACCATTTAAACCAGCTTGGCAATATTTTTGCTTTAAGTCGGTATCTTTGAACGTTACAAGATTTTTTTTTTTCTACGTCTATACGGGTTTTGAACATTGTTTTTAAGAAAAAAATCCCTCTCATTTTATTCACGGGTCGGTTTAAAATCAGAAGAATACTTTAAATTTAATTATGTTATTTTTAAATTTTAAAGTTTTTTTTTTTTTTTTTTTTTTTTGTTATTTCCAATGGCAGATTATGAACAGTTACAGCAATAAAAAGAACAACGAAAAAAATAAAAACAAGAACAGAGAATACAACAAAACATGCTGAAAGAGTTCATTCCTCTAACATCTCCCACTATCGCTCGGCGAGAAAAGTCTTGCTCAGAGAAGGGCAGTGAAGTAGATGAGTGGAGTCCATGGCCTCTCCGGAGCTGCATATCGGGGGAAGGAACAGTTTCGAGTCTGTAAAGATGTTTTCGCAGGCAGTCGGTTGTCAAATTAGCCTCCATAATAGCAAAGACATCAATATCCTTCCCCACATATCGGCAAACGCTCTGCGCGCTTGGATGGAGACAGTCCACCGGCATTCCACTGTAGCACTCGAAGAGTATCAAAATGAGGAGGAAGACATAGTGCCAAGTTGCAGATCTTTCAGCCACTGAAAAAGTGTTACCAGGTGCACCACGGGGAGGTAGATCTACTGCTCACCCAATTTTTTTTTTTTTTTTTATATTTTAAAGTAATATATGAAAGAAATATTTGGTGCATAAATAGTTTTTAAAGAAAAATCTGTGTTTTTCCCCCTACCCTTTCACAGAATTAACATTTCATACCGCTATTTAGTGACGAACAAGTGAGCTGGAATGCATTTCTGGGGTTTACCCTTTCAATCAGGGCGAAACGTGCTCAAAGCAGAAGGTAATTAACTTAATGCGTTACTGCATCTCATCTCGGGGAGCTCCGCTTTGTGAGCGAGCTTTAAATTCGGCCGCTTATTAAATACGACTAGAACATGGGTCTCCAAACTACGGCCCGCCTGTGTCCTCAACCCGGCCCGGGACAGTGAATAGCTTGTTGTTGCTGTAATAAGTTGGATAAAAAAACACAGAATGATAATAACTCGTTTTTTATTCATTTTCTAGGTAAAGCCTAATGACAAGCATAATACGCAGAAAATCTTAATTTAGGCATAACAACTAAAAGTAAATGAAATGAATCCCCTCCAACATTATAAACAAGTGAACATCCCGCGGTTACCCTCGGTAGTTATGTTGGGGTAAAAGAGTATCGTATATGTATGCATATCGATGTTTGGAATGTATATATCCTAAATCAAACATATGATTTTATCCTGAAAATCCTCAGGAAACGGAAAAGCTAAATTAATGCGAATGAAACCGCGAGGTAAAAATACTAATGAGATTTATGAAATTGTGATTGTTACTTTATCACTGTGAATCAGAGAATTTGTATGCTCGCTCAAAGCGCGTACTCGGCGACTGGTCTAGAAATTATAGATAATGGCAGAAAAATGAAAACGGTTTTGGCCCTTGGTACTTACTGGTGTAAACAGTATGGCCCTAAGGCTGGAAAGTTTGGAGACCCCGGACTAGAATAATGCTCATCAGGGCACTCAATCAGCGAAGCGATTCTGGAATTGAGCAGTCAAAATCACAGAATAAAAAGAGATCTTCAAGAACAGTAGTCGTGCTGGCTGAATATGTTCTTTAAATGACCTTATATTTGGGATTAGAAAACATTATTTTTTCGTTGGTTGCCACTGCAGCAATGAAAGGGGGACTTTTAAGGATAACTGTCCCTCATTTGGGTGTTTCTTTTGGAAAACAAGTAATATAAAAACAATTTTTTTAAAGCCAATTCCTACTTTTTTTCCCACTATATTGCAGAAAGTCCTTTATAAATAATTTTCATTTTCATTTTTAAAAGTTTATCTGGCCCCATCTATTGGTAGCTACGTAAATGCAATTTAAATGAAAAAAACCTAAAATTAATAAATTAAATTTAAAGAATGAATTGATATTTGAAAAAACTGTATCAACATCAGGTTCCATCCACTACAAGTTCAAAAAAATGTATTTGAACTCGAGTGGATGAATAAAAGTATTTTATGAACGATTGAAAATTTGAACAAGATATATATTGGGAGAGTGTGAGTTAATAGAAGGAATTGAAAAATGCATAAAGCTCCCACAAGGCAACCCAATCCTGGAAACAAGACGTTGATACAATCGCCTTTTTTTTCTCCTTATTCCGGAAGAGTCCTGATGGCCAATTGGCTAGCGCCTGGCCTTTGTTACCACAGGCTTCAGGTTCGAATCCTGGAAGTGGCATGGATGTTTGTTTGTGGTTCGGAATCCACGTTAAACTGTAAAAATGAACGTGGATACTAGTATCGAATCTAACTTGAATGTGAAGAAAATGAATTTCAAAGACTGAAATGAAAACATAAAATTTTCCTAAAAAACCATATGCTAAAATTAAATGTGTAAGAGAAATTAAATGAATCGAAATATTCTTCCTATAATACGCATTATTCCTTGTGGATGAGTTCACATGCAAAAATAATCCATCGTCGATTTCTACCTGTTTTCCTCGGCATCCTTTTTGCCAATTAAGTTTCATTTTCGTATCTTTGGCTGAGATAAATGAACATAAAATATGTTTTTCCTATTTTACATATTTTTTATTATTTTTTTCGATGCTAACTAGCGTAGAAAAGGCATTTAACAGTGGCATAACGAGAACGCACCTGACAGGAGATTCCCTGTTCGAATCATGGCTGGTTCGACCTATTCGAATTGGTAGCCTTTTTTACTCGCAATTAAATTACTGACTTTTTCCCCCTGAGATCTGTTTCTCCAAAATTATAAGCTGCAAAGTTCCATTCCTCCGTATTAGTTTGTTTGTAACGGTCCGGGACCACCTTTAAATATTACAGTTTAAAAACACTAAAAAACATGCTTTTTAGAGTTAATCAAACTAAAAACCCAAATAAATTAATCGTTTAAAAAACTAAAAAAAAAAACCACGCCTTAGAGTTAATCAAACTAAAAAGTAAAAAATAAATTAATAGTTTAAAAAAAACACACTTTTTAGAGTTAATCAAACTAAAAAAGTAAAAAATAATTGTTAGCATAAGAATAAAATGACTGACGAGAAAATGAATGTCACTGTTCTAAAAGCGCGGGGTGCTTTTTTGTAGGACATTTTTAAACTAACTCTGCATTTCGGAATGAAACTAGTGAAAATTATAACGATTGATATCGACCAGCCCACGCTTTTAGAACAGGGACATTCATTTTCTCGTCAGTCATTTTATTCTTATGCTAACAATTATTTTTTACTTTCTAGATGGATTCACTCTAAAAAGCGTGTTTTTTAGTTTTTTTAAACTATTCATTTATTTTTATCTGTATTTATCCTCGCTCAGCTTGTAGTCTCTCTTCAAGTGAGAGATCCCCTCCCGGTTTCATCAGACGACTTATTTCCCATCCGGATGGCTTCATTAACCGCCCTCCTAACCTATTCCGTCCTCGGCTCGCATCATTCAAATGGTTCACGTAGCCCACGGAAATGATCACGGAGTCGGCGAGGGCGAGGAGAAGCACGGCCGCCTTCTATCCGGAGCACGTACGTCGAGGTATGTCGTGTGACAACAGCGACGGCGTCGTCCGCTGCAGCCTCACCGGGAGAGGGACGGAGGCAGTCCGTCGCCATAGAGCCGCCTCTGCCGATGTCCTGCGCGGCCTGTCTGTCGCGTCGCTCGTCACATTCAGTTTTGTTCAGTTAAGTTGTTCTAGACTACAGCCCGCGTGTGAACTCCGCCCCGCGGATAGAATTTTAATTTGCCGGTCACAGCCAAATTAAAAGAAATATATATTTATATATTATATATCCATCCCCCTTTTCTACTTTGATTAAATATTCTTTTTTTTTTTTCTTCCTGTTTTTCAAGCCAAAATAAGCAAAAATATGATGAAGCCAAGCAAAATATGCCAAAAGTAGAGTTTTACAAATCATTATCGAATGTATATTTCCCAAATTGAATATCTCACGCCCAGAAAATCAGTACTATGTTTGCTTCATGTTATATATGTGAACAAGTGTTTTCAATTATGAACCTTAGAAAGAATTATTTCAGAAGTAGACTGGCAGATGAGCATTTAGCCTCGTTCCTTAGAATCAGTCCATCTCACTTAGAACCTTAATATAAGGGGACTTTTAAAAATGAAATCGCAATTTCCTTCATCTCATTAACATATTTAAATTGTAATACTTGTATATTGTTTTTAAAATTTTAGAAAAATTTATCTTGGCCCGTCAAACATTTTTTTTTTTTTTTTTTCGATTTTTGGCCCGCGACAGAAAAAGTTTGCCCATCCCTGCTCTAGATACTTCATCCAATTTATGCTTTTGCACGGGTGGATTCATTCTTTGAATTCCTTAAAAACATTTTCAGCAGAAAAACACATTGTCTTTTATAATTTTTTTTTTTTTGTTTTTTTTGTTATTTTTTCCGTTGACTTCCATTTATGCATGCTGCGGACCACTCACCGTGATAAGGGGAAGGCATGTCTCCCGAGAGGACTTTCAGGAGTCCACATTTGCGCGTCGTGTGGGAGAAATTCTCACCTACTTAGTCGAGACATTTTTGCAATCCCATTCGTTGCTTCGTAGTTCGAGACATTCCCAACGTTGTGACAATCCATTCGAGTCTCCTCGTTTCTGAAAGCAGCGTCTGTGTAGCTTGAAAATAATGAAGGATTTGTTTTTCGTACGTGGGTTAAAAATCCCATTAAAATCAAGGGTTACATTACTGTTGTTAGTTACTATCAATAGAGAGTTTTTGCATACCGTACTTTAACAATACGGTATTTTTTCTGTCTAGCGCGCATGCTCATAGGAACGCAACGGTATGCAAAAACTCTCTAATATTTTATCATCTATTAATACGATGCATTAACAGTAAAATAATTTGTTAGAATTACCTTTCTCCGAAAATGCTAAATGGATTGCGATTCTTGGTTTTTTTTTTTTTTTTTTTTTTTTTTTTTTTTGCTTTGGTGGATGTTTATAAGATGTTACGCGAAAGATTGATTTTACTGGATATATTCCTGAAAAAATGCAGAATACTTGACATTTATACAAATAGTGCATGATTTTTTTTTTTTTTTTTTTAATTTTAAATGTAATATAATTCAATAAATTTGCCATGAATGAATTCACCACAATATGACTTAAAAAATTGTTCACTATTAGGTAAAAAAAAATTTATGCTTTATATTTAGTAATTTTCTAGAAAAAGTCCATTGAAATAAATTGCTTACAAATATATATTTTACATAATTAATGTTACTATTTGTAATATTATTTATTATATTACAATGCATATTTAGCGTATTTATATACACATAAACACATAAATATCTAATTATATATATATATATATATATATATATAGCCATATATATATATATATATAAGAGAGAGAGAGAGTGAGAGATACTTTTATAACAATGGTACTAGGCATTAATCGATTCTAGATAGTTTATTTGTTGGGAGAAAGTAATTTAATACAGTTTGTCGGTAGTTTACTAGAACAGTTACATAGAAGTAATTCATTGAATATTAGATATTTTATACAATT
>BPLR01003293.1:0-43217 GCA_021605095.1 Caerostris extrusa
TACGTATTGCTCATCGACCAACCCAATATTTAAATATGTTGCAACTCCTTACGATAAGATTAAATTTAACCACCACATTAAAAAACAAAACCAAAGCCAAAAATAAAACCCATCCAAAATTTTGTAACCTTACATTTAAATTTAACCATAAAAATTTATTGTCCTTATAAATCTTTGAAATCAATGCGCACGGACTGTTTAAGATACCAAAGCCAACCCGATAAGAACTCATTACCATAGATAGGTCTGAGACTGATGTTACCCCCTAATGCTTTTATCAGTATTTTATTTCATATCCAAAGAGAACTGCACAATTTCCTCCCATGCTCTCTTCTCTTCTTTGTTATCATTTGCTTTCTATTATTTATTTATTTATTTTTATGGAAGAAGCGTAATACTTTCTGGTATCAGACCCCCACCTGAGTGAGGTCCAACCTCCCACGTCTGAAGAAAGGTATTCCTCTGGTCATCTGTTACGCACTCAACCTGAAGGCGAAACTGGTGCGAAAGGATACTTGATCTATTGCTATTTTGGCCGTTGTTACAGGTTTTTTTTTGGTTTTAGTTTTTTTCAGCTTCCTCGCGTACCTGGTGCGGGGTGATTCTGTTATGGTAAGGAGAGGATTGACCCGGCTTTATTTGGTGAGTGGTTTTAAGGGGACGTTGAAAAATGGGATTGAGTGTTTTATGGCTTCACAACGATATTTGCCTAAGTGCATGTAGCAATTATGGTACATGGATCGTGTCTGTTTGTGTAGTTTTTAGGTTGCGTAATTGCTTTTGGATACTTGTAAGAGGATTCTAGGTTTTTCAATGAGGCTGTTTTTGTTGTTACCAAAGCGATTTATTATTATCAGGGACATCGATTAATTTTCTTAGCTTTTTTTTTTTACTAAAAATATTAATGGTAAGTAAGTACATGGAGACTTTTATACATCCAACTTTTTGTCTTTTCTATCAATGGCAAAAAAAAAAAAATAATAATAATAATAATAATAATAATAATATAAATATATTTGTATTGTAAGCTGCACTATAATAGAGTTGCAATATCAACAACAATTTTATTGGTATTTTTAAAATATATTTTTATTTTGATATTCATGAGCATAAACTGAATTCATCATATCTTTATTAATATAGACTTTTCATAACAATTTGGTAAAAAAATAAACAAATATATTTGCTCTATAAGCTGCTCTATGATAAATGTGCAATATCACCGCAATTTTATTGGCATTTATTAGATTTAATTTTAATTTGATATTCATGAGGATAAACTGAGTTCATTGCATCTCTATTAATGTAGGCGGTTATTAATAATGTGGTAAAAATAATAATAAACATATTTGTACTATAAGCTGCACTATGATAGAGTTGCAATATCCACTAAAAATTTTATTAGTATTTTTTAATTTATTTTTATTTTCAAATTCATGAGCCTATACTGAGTTTATCATATCTCTATCAATGTAAGCTTCTCTCGTAATATTAGGCATATATATATATATATATATATATATATATATATATATATATATATATATATATATATATATATATATATATATATATATTTGTACTATAAGCAGCACTATGATAAAGGTGCAATATCAGCTGCAATTTTATTGGTATTTTTAATTCATTTTTATTTTGATATTCATAATCATAAACTAAAAGTTCATCATATAAATATTAATGTATTATGCTTCTTATGATTTTTATAAATCATACAAAATTACAAGATTTTGTTTATTTTAAAAACTCCATTTGAATCTTTGTATAATAGGAAATTTCAGGAGTAAAATCATTTCAATTTAATTAAATTTTACGAACATAAAAAAAAATAAATAAAATTATTCTAATTGCTACAGTAAATAAAAATAAATCTGCTATTTACTTTTTTTCCTTAACATAATTGTTTCTTTAAAATAATCAATCATTTTCTAAGCAAATTTTTTTAATTGTTTCCTTATTTATCATTTATATTAATTTTCTATGCAGCCCGTGAAGTTATGTTGTATTACCAAAAGGGACCGGAGATCATTTGGGTTGACCACCCCTGCGCTAAAACATCAATATTGTACTTTTTTTAAAAAAAAATTATATATATTTTTTAATTTTTAAAGTTATGTTGTTGTTTTTTTTTTTTTTAAATTTACTTATATAAAGTTAGCTTTCTTTTTTATATGAATAAAATAATTTGTGCTGTACTTGGAATATGAACACTGATGTACTATATAGTACCTTCCGAATATGTAATTCATCATCATTTAATATAATCTTGGTGCATCATTTAATTAATCATTTAATAATTGGCGCAGTAGCCCCATTGTGGGCGTAAAGGCCGTTTACCTACTAGAAGATTCCGAAAGATATTTATTATTTTTATGGGGATCAAGGTTGTCAACCCTACGTCTAACAGTCATTTTAGATCAGTACCCTACGGCTTAAAGTGGATTCCGATGCACGATAAACATCCATGGCACCTCCAGGACTCGAAGCCTAAAACCTGTGGAATGAGCAAAAGTCTCCAGGGCTATCGGGCCCCTGGTAGATTAATAGAGGATCGTAAATCTTTGAACAATATAACTTCCTTTTAATTGTTTAGAAACAGATTTATTTTTCATTTAATGCTAAATAATCGCATGATACATTTTATGGAAATACAAATAAGCAAGATTCCTTAAAAAGATAAAAAGGACTGCACCGACGTTACCCACAAAGCACTACCGAGGGGGTACGTGTAGGTTCAAGATATACTACGGACATGGAGTAACAATACCCCCCGCAACGCTCTAGGATCATGACCGGGACCTACAGTTTAAAGTGGATTCCAAACCACTACAGAAATCCATGCCACCGAAGGAACTAGAACGCGAAAACCTGGTACCGAGTACCCGAATGCTATCCCCTTTTTGAACAGGCCTCCATTTACTAATAAATAATAAATTTCATGGAGATACAAATTAGCAAGAATCCTGAAAGCATTGGGGCCCGGTGGCACAACGTATTTAGTACTCTGGCCTTTGGTAACCCAGGCTTCAAGTTTGAATCCTGACGGTGGTATGGATGTTTGTGAGTGGTTCGGACTCCACTTAAACTGTGGGTCCCGGTCTGTTTAGATTCGTGTACACAAGCTGACCGTACAGCGAAAACCAAACCTGAAAGCATTTGTATATAATTTTTTATTTAGTTCTGGTCATCTTTTTTTTCCTACTCACAAATGTCTGCGTATAACTCCATCTTTCTTTCTTTCTTTTTTCTTTTTATTGAGGGAGGGGCAATTTCTATTGGTATTTTTGGACCATAACCAAGAAATTTTAGATTTTATTTAATATAAAATTCGTGGATTATGCGCTGGAAAACTACAATAAAGAAATGAAAAAAATATTCCTTATACCAGATTGTCGCCTTGGTGTACTATGTCACCAGCTATTTTACCGAATTCTTTTCTGACTACATGCTTTGCCTGATGGCCAATTGGCTAGCGCTCTGGCCTGGTACCACAGCCTGCTACAAGTTCGAATCATGGCGGTAGCATGGATGTTTGTGAGTGGTTCGAATCCACTTTTAAACTTTAGCTCCCGTTAGCCTAAAGTGTGCATAAAATGACAGTAGAGCGACAACCAAACCATGTTCAGAAAATTACATTAGAATTTTTACAATGATTATGAGACGATTCTTTTACTTTTTATTTGGGAAGGCAGAATTATTTTCCATTGCTATTTTCAGGACTCAGCTGCATATAACCATCAACAAGAAATTTAAAATTTATTTAATATAAAATTCTTGGATTATGTGCCTGAAAACTACAATACTTCAAAAAAAAAAAAAAAAAAAAAGTATTCCTTTATACAAGATAGTCGCCATTTGATGTATGTCACCAAGAAGTCATCTCTACCTACATTTAGCAGAGTGCAATGTTTGTCCGCCCCCTCACAGCTTCTGAATAGTGGGTGCAAAAAGGTAAAGGTGGAAATGAGAAATAAAAACCGCCAGTCACCGAGTTGTAACAGAAGCCTGCGAGGGTGGGTTGGATTTGGGCTTCTTTTTGTTTTGTTAACTTTTTTTTTCAGCAGGCTGGTTATTCGAGACGTTTTCACAGGTGGCTGGGGAATGCCGGAGTTTCTCAGTTAAAAAAATTCGCTGCTGCTGCTGCTGTTGTTTGTGGTCAACGGACTCTTAAAGGGTTGGGGCAGTGGAATGCAGGAATCTATTACATATCGGATGTGATGATTGTTCCGTTTGTGGATCGGTGTCTTTTTTGAAGGTTGGTAGGGGGTTGTAGGGGTAGGGGAGTGAAAAGGTCGTAAACTCGAGGGTTAAATAGGCGATTGACCGACCTTTTTTTTTTCACTTAATATATTTGGAAGAATGCGGTCGCCTGCCATTGTATTTGCAATTTTGCAAATGATTTATTAAAGTGCATTTTCGGAATTGCCAATTCTAGCCCTCAGAAAAGGTCGTAAATTGATTTTTATCTCCTAGTCGGTAGTTGGAAAAGGGTGGCAAGTGTTTCTTGAATGAGATTTGGTTAATTGAACGGCTCGTTTAAAAGCCATTGCAAAAGAGTTAAAGGACTTTTTAAAAGCATCGGCTCAAAATAAATATGTTTTATTTATACAGTTTTTACTTTTTTTTAGCTGATAAAATAAAGTACTTTGAAGTGGTTAGTATATTTTTTGTAAGGTGTATTTCAATTGATTTTTTTTTTTTTTTTTCCTTTCTGGATAAAAAAATAAAAAAAATATTTAACATGTAGAATGTATAATTAACATTAACAATACAGAGTTTTAATTGAAAAAGTTAAAATATATTTCAGAGGAAGAGTTAACATACAATTTACTTATTCTTTACAATAACTGAAACTTTAATTAGAGTTAAAGGACTTCTTCTTTAGAAGCACTCGTTCAAATATATATATATATATGTGTGTGTGTGTGTGTGTGTGTGTGTGTGTGTGTGTGTGTGTGTGTGTGTGTTGTGTTTTATTTATACATTTTTTTTTTTTTTTTTTTTTTTACTTTTTAGTTGTTGCAAAATTTTAATGAAAAAGTTAAAAATATATTTCAGAGGAATTTATTAAAAAAATACAATTTAGTTATTCTTTACAGTTACTGAAACTTTAATTGTTTGTTTCCAGAAACATTTATTATTTTAATTTAAATTTTATAAAAAGTTTTATTAAATGTTTTAATCACGTTGTCAGGTGAGGCACATTTAATTGTTATAACTATATCAACAAACCTAAATTAAAAATTATTGATATAAATGTAACTGAAATTGAAATTTGTTTTATTTATTTATTTTTTGAATTTTTTTAGCTGCTAAAACAAAAGTATTTATTGAAGTTATGGTTACTTTTTAAGGCTGTATTTCAATTGATTTTTTTCCGGATAAAAAAAAAAATGCACGTAAAATTTTAACAAAAATATATTCCAAAGGAATTTCTTAAAATACAATTTTTTTTTTTTTATGGTTACTGAAACTTTAATTATAAAAGAGTTTATTTTTGGAAGAACAAAAAGAACGAGAATAATGAATTAAAAAAAGTTTAGAATTAACATTTATTTGTATTTATTTGATTTAAACAGTATAGAATTTTGCCATAGAACTCGGAACAACTATGAAAAGTTTTATTTTGTATTTAAATAATAAAAACTTCTTTTGAAAATATAATTAGGTTAAGAAGATTGAATTCGATTTTCAAAAATTATTAATTATTTTAAATTTTAGAAAAAGTTTTATTAAATGTTTTAATCCTATTGTCAGATGTGACACATTTTAATTATAAAGATATATCACAAAACTTCACTTTTAATTTAAGAAATGTATTCATTTTATCAGTTTCCATAAATAAGTACATAATTTTTTATTGCACATTGAAATATTTAATTACTAATTCATAATATCGCCTTTGTAGTTATTAGAAATAAGAAAATGTAATAGATATCAATGATAATATAATTCAAATATAAATCGAATTAAATTGATTTTCTTTGATACGTAACATAAATGTTTAGTTTGTTTTTTAACATGCAGAGCTCTCAACTTCATAAAATCAGCTTTCTTTACGAAAAATCTATATTCATGTAAATTTTGCTATCATGAGTAAAAATGGTAGTTATTTGTACACCAAAGGATGGTAAAAGAAAGGACGTATAAACAAAATAAATCCTAATAAATAAATTTTCCTTTTATGCAAAATCAAATTGTCAACAATACAATATTGATATTGTTTTTAAAAATAATTTTCTGATGTTTCTAATGAAATTTTTAGCGTCAGAACCACTATATACATTCAAAGTATACTTTAAAAATTACTCCATTTAAATAAGGTTTTTCTTCGTCAATGTGATATCTTTAAGTTAGATCTCCGACTCTGCATAGGTTTCGGATGTACCCAGTAAAGCTCGTCTGCTGTAAAATTTGAGTCATGTGTTTATTACATATTTTTCAAATAACATCCATCCATCCATCCATCCATCTCTCCTGAGAATGAAATGCCAAAAACTCTTCTCGTGAGAACAAAATGCTACTGGTACTGATCTAATTAGCCTAAAGTGTGCAAAAAGCGACAAACCAAACCAAATCTATACGACACAATGTAAGTTCTGTCGGTGGCAATGCCCTCTTATCACCACCAGGTGGGCTATTCGTGGCATATGTTAGTGAAACACAATGGCCACTGATGTTTCACAATAAATAAATAAAACATCACTAAAACCCACGCTTAAAAAACCATTTATTACAAATAAAATATTAATAATACGCATCTGACAATCGATTTAATCGATTTTCCGCCACGATGCACTTAGGCATTAATGTGTATGCTTTATGAAACAAGAAAAAACTCCGTACGTTTTCGAAATGAACAAGAAAAATTAGATCAAGAAACAACAGACTAATTAATTGACTTTTGCACGTCCTAAAGCCATTCGTAGGGGGCGAAGACAGACACCGAACCATTTATTTCTGACTTCGGATTCCTGGCCGAGGTGTATTGGCAGATCGTGGAACATTGGGAAGATAAAGCGCGTTGTTTAATGATCGCTGTGTGATGCCTTTATTTCAATGCTGACGCACTAATGCTGATTTAATCTCTGGAACGAGATACGCACACGATCTCTATGTGCATAGCCTTATTGTAAAGAAGGGTGTGCTATAGGATGTAGTTGTTGTTGGATGGTTTTGTGTGTTACCTTTTTCCAATCAATCCATGTAGTAATTATTTTTTCACTAAGAGGTAATTATGAGAATTATTGATTGGTCATGCCAATTATAGAAAAATTAATGTTTCGTTATAGGTTGTAACAAAACTCAGAAATCAGATAAGAATTACAAGAAAATCAGAATGCAATATATAGGGGATACTGATGGAAATCAGATGGAATACATTGGAGATACATTGAAATACAGATGGAAATCAGATGGAATATGTTGGAGATACAGATGGAATACATTGGAATACAGATGAAATACAATGGGGATACATTGGAATACAGATGGAAGTCAGATGGAATATATTGAGATGCATTGGAATACTGATGAAAATCAGATGGAATATTTTGGAGATATAGATGGAATACATTGGAATACAGATGGAATACAATGGGGATACATTGAAATACAGATGGAAATCAGATGGAATTTATTGGAGATACAGATGGAATACATTAGAATACAGATGGAATGCAATGGGGATACATTGATACAAATACAGATGGAAATCAGATGGAATTTGTTATTGGACTGATGGAAATCAGATGGAATATAAATGGAAATCAGATGGAATACATTGGGGATACATTGGGATACATTGGAATACAGATGGAAATCAGATGGAATATATTGGAGATACATTGCATTGGAATACTGATGAAAATCAGATGGAATACATTGGAATGCAGATGGAAATCAGATGGAATATATTATTGAGATGCATTGGAATACTGATGGAAATCAGATGGAATGGAATATATTGGAGATGCATTGGAATACAGATGAAATACAGATGGAATACAGATGGAATACAATGAGGATGCATTGGAATACAGATGGAAATACAGATGGAATATAATGGGATACAGATGGAATACATTGGAATACAGATGGAATATGCAGTGGGATACAGATGGAATACATTGGAATACAGATGGAAATCAGATGGAATACATTGGGGATACACTTGGATACAGTGGGGGGATTCACTGATAAGCATTAATATGTATGGTTTATAAAACAAGAAAAAGTTCCGAACGTTTTAAAATGAATAAGAAGAAAAATTAGATCAAGAATCAACAACAGAGGGTGGACTAATTAATTGCCTTTTGTCTTTAGTATTGGCGGCAGACATACATCAAACCATTTATTTCTCACTACGTATTTTAGCCGAGGTGTATTGGCAGATCGTGGAACATTGGGAAGATAAAGCGCTGTTTAATGCTCGCTGTGTGATGCCTTTTATTTCACTGCTGACGCGCTAATGCTGGTTTAATTTCTACGCACACGATCTCTATGTGCGCAACCTTACATTCAGTCGAAATTGCAGACAAGGGGATACATGTGTGCGATAGGGTGTAGCTGTGTTGTTGTTGTCGTTGGATGTTGTTGTGGGCTATCTTTTTCCAATCCATCCTTGTCGTAATTATTTTTCACTAAGATGGTAATTATGAGAATTGGTGATTGATCATGCCAATTTCAGAAAAAATTAATCTTCCATTATAGGTTGTAATAAAAACTCATTGGAATATAGCAGATAAGGATTAAAAAGTGGAAAATTATGGTTTTAATTATGATGTAAACTGCCTAATTTCGAGTTATATAAAATTATTACGGAATTTTTTTTATAGGATGATGTATTTTCAATGTTACCACGCTTCAGCAATTTGCTGCGGATCTGGTTTTAATAAACTTGTTGATCATACGAAATGATAAAAGTGTTATTATTTTTGAATACCACGCAATATTCGCAACTATTTAGCCGAGGTGTATTGGCAGACATGCAACAGATTCAACGTAACCTTGGAAAACTACTATTTTATATATGTTTTTTGTTGCCATAGAATTGTCCGTGGACCCCCGTTTTAAAATCGATTGAAGAGATTCAACGTGAATCGCCGCGCGCTTTGAAATCATCCCTGCCGATGACTTTTTATGCATTTAGGATTGGAAAAAAATTGGCATAAATGCATTGTGTCCGGAGGCGATGAAGGCGATGAAATAAATTTGCGGCTTTGAAGGCGATGAAATGAATTTGAATCGATTGAAGAGATTCAACGTGAATCGCCGCGCACTTTTTGAAGGTCATCCCTGCCGATGACTTTTTAGTATGCATTGAGGATTGGAAAAAAAATTGGCATAAATGCATTGTGTCCGGAGGCGATGAAATAAATTTTGCGGCTTTGAAGCCGATGAAATGAATTTAGAAAAATAAATAAAGAGTTTTTAAGAAAAAAATGGTCTTACTTTTTGGGCACAGTAGTAAAAGCGTTGTTATTTACGAATATCACAAATCATTATTATGAATATTTTCTACTATTAAGTCAAACAGGCAACAAATTCAACATTACCTTGTTAAACTTCTATGTTATACATCCATTCTGTTACCATAGATTTAAATTAATGCCTAAATATGAATGATGCCTGGTGATTATACATTCCCTGCTCGATTTCATCAATGGAAGGACTTTCTTGCCTGAGAATTTATTTTTCCAGACCATAGTACAATAGACAAATATAGATATAGGCATAGATTTTTTTTCTAAAGTATACAGACACCTTGGATATGCCTTAAGGCAAGTGCTGCGCACACGCACTCATATTACCCAGATATAAACCTAAAAGTATTAGGTGATAGACGTACATAGATATAAACATAAAAGTATTAGATGCAGAAGAAACAGACACAGGTGTTCTCTTTTAGAATTCACCTGTGAAGTTTGAACCGAGCTTTCCTATACCATCCATTCCGCAATTTCAACTCATTATGGATATTAGTGATAAACTAATATTATTGATATCAACTGTTATTTATTGGCATTAATGATACGAAAGGTTATTGATTGAAATTAGTGATATCTATTACAATTGATACTAGAGATCCGATAAGATATAATTTCGATTCAAAATATCACTGGCACCCGAATTCATTTTCTTTATACCACTTACAGCGCCATCTATTAATAAATCGTGGATCTTTTTTTTTTTGAGGCCATACTGTTTCCACCTTCTTCAGGTATCTTCAGTTCAAAGTTGGAACTCATATGGGACGAGTGGTTCTTTTTTCACAGCATTTTAAAAGTGGGACTTAAATTATAATTACCCTGTATATACAGAGATATAGATATCTGTATGTCTATGTGTGCGACATATCCGGTTACAGTGACCTGTGGTTTCATAAGATTCTGCTATAAGATTACTGCTATGATTCTTCCGTTTTAGTGTTGCATACCAAATTATCGATAGTGTACATTTCAATGCACTAAAATTTAAATAAATACTTTATATTAGAAATTTATTTACAATCATTTAGTTAAGTCGAACCCTTATACATAAACTTCAGAAACAACAAAATAATGCAATTGAAATGCATGGACTAACATGCTAAGTTATTCACGATCTGAACGAATAACAATCATTACAATGACTTCAACAAAAGTATCCGTTCTTTTGTAATGACCTTCACAATGCGGAATTCCAATCTGTCTCCATAAAATTAGACCTCGGCAACGTATCATTACGTATTGGGGTGATCACCAACCGCAAGAAGTGATAAGACGCTTTGAAAGTGGTCTCTAAGAAAGATCCATATAAATTTAAATAGATGCGTGTTTCTGTAGGCGTTGGTTACCTCGTTGGCTGCGGCAATTGATTACTTGAAGAAGGCCTCTCCACTGAAAAAAAACCAATAAAGGCCTGTAATTAGAAGAAACTCCTTTTAAATTTATATCCATGGGACATTGGTTGGGTTGGTTAAAGCACGCTTTTGCCTTCACAGCAGTGATAAAGAAAACATTTCTGTCATTATATATATTATAGAATAGAGGAAGTCTTTCTTTTTATTTGGTGTGTGTCTAGTAAAAACATTTTAATAAACGAGGTACAGTGATTGTCCATCACAAATGGGTAACAGCTGTGATTTGATATGTGTAGCAAGACTGGCTGTTATCTATAAATAACTATTTAAAAGATATTGCTTAGTAATCATATCATTTGTGGTTTATTTTTATAAAAAATTTAGTATAACGTTAATCATTTGTTTCAATGACAATGTACTGGGATATAATATACTGCAAGGTTAAAATAACTATAATCTGATACAAAAGTAGGTATACCTATGCATTTAACAAATGATAGCATAAAATTGCATAATGGTGAATATATAGTTAAATTTATATTCTAAAAATAGTTCCTTATTTTTTTCTTCTTCATTGGCTCGTGGTCGTATCGCTTTGGCCGTTGGTACCACAGGCTTCAGGTTCGAATTCTGGCAGTGGTATGGATGTTTGTTAGTAGTTCGAAATCCACGTTAAACTGTAGGTCCCTCGTCTAACTAGCCTAAAGTGTGAAAAAAATGACCGTATAGCGACAAACCAAATTCTTCATTGACTAAATAGCCCTATGGGAGAAGGCTACTGGCTACTGGCAGTTTTGAGACAGGAGATGTTTCATTTTTATTTATGTGTGTCCAGTAAAAACATTTTAATAAACGAGGTTCAGTGAATGGTATAGTGATTGCCAGTCACAAATTTGTAACAGTTGTGATTTGATATGTATAGCCAGACTAGTCTGCACGAAATGATAGATTAGCGACAAACCAAACTCTTCATTGGCGCAAAAACCTTGTTGTGGGCCAAGGCCGTCTACCTACTGGCAGTTTTCGAGGCAGGAGATGTTTCATTTTTAGGGATAAGGTTGTCAGTCCTACGCCCAATGCTCTACAGTCATATTGGACTGGAACCTATGGGTAGAACACGCTTTTTCCTTGCAGAGCAGTGATAAAGAAAACATTTCTGTCATTATAGAACAGAGGAATACCAGTCTTTTTTTCTGCGTGTGTCTAGTAAAAACATTTTGATAAAAGAGGTTCTGAATGGTACAGTGATTGTCCATCACAAATGGGTAACAGTTGAGATTTGATATGTGTAGAAAGACTAGCTGTTATCTATAAATAATTATTTAAGGATATTGCTTAGCAATCATATCAATTATGGTTTATTTTTTTTTTTAAAAAAATTACTATAACGTAAATCATTTGTTTCAATGACAATGCCTTGGGATAATATATACTGCAAGATTAAAATAACTGTCGTCTGAGGGAAATGTTATGCCTATGCATGCAATACCTCTAATGCACTTAGTAACATTTGTTAAAATGTTATTACTAACAAATGTTAGTACATAATTGCATTAGAGGTAAACATACAATTCAATTTATATTCTACAAATAGTTCCTTATACCCTACTCAAAATATTAATTTTAATTCTGCTAATGAACGTAGCAAAAAAAGACCTAACATACCTGAAACATTCTCCCAGAAGGTGATTTTATTCGTCTGAGAATATTTTATGCCATACATAAGCAAAATTTGAGGCCCGCCTGTTTTAAAAATTCCTTTTTCATTCAAAAGATAACAGTTAAATTGTTGCTGTTAATTTATATTATGTTTGTTAATAAATTACAATTTTTAAAAATTATATCTACTTAATATAAGTTAAACTGCTAAAAATATTTGATACCTGCACTCATGATACTAATAGTAGCATATGAGATATGATTGGAACTGACTTTGACTAAAACTGGCTGACTTTGAACTAACTATGAAATGCATAAAATTAAAAGGTCAAGAGTTTAAAAAATTATACTCAATCCTTCTAATAAAATGATGAACGTAAAATCCTGGGTTAAAAATGGTGTTTATTTAATAGTGGGTTAGAAATGAATAATAATTTGATTGTGTGATATGCTAGTAAAAGTGATTTGGTTTGGTTGTCGCTCTACCATCATTTTCTGCACCCTTTAGGCTAATTAGAAGGGACCTACAGTTTAACTTGCTTCAGAACCACTCACAAACATGCCAGGATTCGAATATGAAGCCTGTGGTACTAAAGACCAGAGAGCTAGCCAATTGGCCACTTGGGCATGTAAAAGGGGAAACTGTTGTTGATTAAAATAAAACAAATTTGAAAAATTTTACTGAAGTATTGACATCTGGAATTCATTCACAAATAATAAAATGAATAAAGCTAATTGGAAACGACTGCAAGAAAAAGAATCGAATGCTAATTTGGAGACTTCCTTGTAGTCATTTTTAAAGACAAAGAAAACCCAACTCTCTCCTTATTAAAGTGTCCCTATTAACAACACTTCTGACAACCCTTACACAAAACAGAGCATAAGAAATATGTACTTGTCCAAAAAACAAAAGTCACAAACACCGAATCGATGGTTGTTGTAGAAACCGATTGTTCGAAGAGAAGAAAAAAGAAAGAAAGCCAAACGATTCAAGTGGTACAGACCCAACCCTACCCTCCCTGCAGCCCTAACACATTTCTGCATCTTATCTGCCATTATCTGGACCTCCCCTTTCCAGAGGTGAATGAGCCGCGAAGTATCGGTAATTGTCGAAAGGCAGCCCTTTTGCTTTTAATTTGCGCAAGCACCCAGGAATCCCGACGACCTCTTTAGAACAGAGGAGGAAGTCGAGATCTGTTAATGATAACTTATCGGCTGCCACACCCCACGGTTTTGTTTCCACAAGGCCTGGGATGGGATGTTCGATTTATTGCTCCAGACACTCTTTAGAATATCTACAGCTTTCATCTTTGGATAAAGATAGAGACATTTGATAGCGAAGGACCGATAATATGGGGAATACGTCGGTTGGTACATGATCAGGCCATGTTTGGGTGACGCAAGATGAGTATCTTTTATTAATGCTTGCCCAATAACAAATGGTGATTTTGTGACTAATAGTTTACCCGTCTCGTATATCTAATAATATTCTCTTTTTCTCCCTCTTAGGATACTAATTTATGAATTAATACAATCATAATCTTTGTTCATGGGATGGTCTTTGAACCATGAACGGCCCAACGATGGGTGAAAGTAAATGCATTGCCTTCTGGAGCAACTTTTAGGTTAAATGGAGAAAACATGGAAAACCTCCTTCAGACGACCTAGTTTTAAAATTTATGAATTAACAATACAATCAATATAAGTGCTTAGACATCAGATTTTGAATTTCTAGTTAAGATAGGTTCAAAGAACAGTGGTCTCCAAAGTGGGATACCCATCTTGACACTTGGGGGCACGCCAAAGGGGTCTTGCTTGTAACCATGAACGGCCCACTGATGGGTGAATGGAAGGCCGTTGCCTTCTGGAACATCTTTTTGGGGAATCGGTATGGGAGAAAACATGGAACAACTTTAACTAACCATATGATGCCCTTGTACACGTTCCCACCTCGTTTCTGAAATCATCAACTTCAATGAACATAGCCAACGCAAAGATGCAGCTAATAAAAATTTCATACAATCTCAAGACAATTTGCAACTCCATACAGATAGTATAGGCACCAGATTTACAGATTTCTAGTAAGGATAGATTACACCTAGTTCAGTGGTCTCCAAAGTGAATTATGCAAAACGGGAAGTATAAAAAGTCTGTGGTGTTTGTGTTGTGTTGTTAAGCCAACAGCTATCTCATGTTTTTTGAGATATAACAGTTTTAAGAAAAATCTATCACCCTACATGACCAAATATCTCACCAATTCTCTTGCCAAGATCGATAACTTAGCTATTAGCACAATTTGCGAATTTAACAAAATTATGAATAATTTTACGAATAAGAAGTTTAATGACATAAATACGATAAATTAAACCATTCAAAAGAACAAACAGTTATAAAAATAATAATTAAAATACACAAATATTTGCATAATTTACAAAACATTTTGGTGTCACACACTTTTATCTTTGTTAAAAACATCAAGGTGTCTTTTACCAAAAATTGAATTCTGTCTTTGTATTTCAATCATGATACCCCATGATACACCATACCCATGATATTATTTAACCTAATGACTATAATAATAATATAAGAATCAAAACCCTATATAGAAACTGTAAAACCCTACTAAGATGTACAATTAAAGAACCTATTAAAAAAATTGGCCTTTTATATCTCTTAATAAAATTTCAGTATAGTCTTCGGCTTTTTAGTATTTTTCCAACAATGTGCGTTTTAATCCAACAATTGTCTCATTTTTTTAAGTCTGCAAAGCCAAACATTTCGCCAATTCTCTTGCCAAGATCGTCAAAATTTGACTTGACTTGGTGCCTTGAGATGTATGCTCGCTGACGATACTTTATCTCAATTTATCCAAATGTTTTTTTTTTTCTTTTTAAATACAACAAACAAAACAATTTAGCAGAAATGAAAATGAAAGCCTTATAAAGGAATTACTCTAAAACTCGAAATTCTAGAAATTGCCTATGACGGATTATCGCCAACTTAGTAAATGGTACAAGTTGCGAATTTAACTTAAATTCGTATAGTTTAATGAATAAAAACGTTTAACATCGCAAATATGATAAATAAAACAATTCAAAGTAAACAGTTTTAAAAATAACAACACATTTTGGCGTTTACATAATTTACAAACATTTTTATGTTTTTTAAACAACATCACGGCATCTTTTTACCAACAAATTAAATGTCTTTATACTTCAATCAAGATTTACCTATACAGTTACCATTATTTCATCTAAAATAAACTAGAAATGCAAACCCTATATTGAAACTGTAAGCCAATACAAAGATTGAAAATTAAAAAGCACATTAAAAAAATAGGTTTCAAATGATTCACGTCATTACCATGATGCCTAAAGTATAAGACAAATGGCTAGGGTTATTTAAACACATCCACCCTTTATGATTAATGAATGAACCTCAAATATGGTTCCGCGAGGTTTGGTAGCAGACCTGTCGTCCACAAAGGTTTGGCATATTGACGATGGCAAGGAATAACTCTTTTCTACAGTTTCAATAGACGCAGTGGGGTATTTTAAATAACCTTTTTACGCTGCTGACATTTCAGCAGGCCAAAAACAATCAGGTTCCAAAGACGACAATTCCAGTCTAAGATAAATAGTTTTGATCTCATTAGAATCCCGCTGGTTGGAGGAATAAAAAAGTTGAACCGATGATTGTTTTTGAAGTCGTTTTTTGTGCGTGTTTTTGAATCAATCAGAAAGTAGTTGGTATGTTTGAAGTGTTGCTTTCCAAAAAGGGCCTTTGAGATATAATTTTCAGTTATTTTCTGACGTTTTGTTTTTCATAACTTAATTCTTTTGAAAAAATATTGCACCATAGTTAAATTGCATATGAGGGTAAATTAATTTCAATCCGTAAAAAAGCTATAAAATTGGTATTCACAATACTTTAATTATTGTTATTCAAAATTTATTTATTTATTTTTTTTTTTTTTTGGGGATTGAAAAGTTTAACCCACGAAAGTTAATCACAAAATCAAAAAGACTATATTGGAAGGAAAATAAAAAGCCAAATTCAAAATCCGAAAATGTTTTCAAAGAAACAACAAATATTAATCTCTACCATTAAGGAAGTACTTTGAGATATAAAAGAAATTATTAAAAATTATAATCTGCTCCTTTACTATTAGAAATTCGAAAGAACGTAGAATAAAGTCTTTTAGAATCCACCAAGATTTGTTTTATCCTGTTTGCTAATTTGGTTTGGTTTGTCGTTCTACGGTCATTTTTGAGTACGTTTAGGCTAATCAGACCGGGACATACAGTTTAGCGTGGATTCCGAACCACTCACTAACATTCAAATCATCGCCGTGATTCGAACCTGAAGCATGTGATACCAATGGCCAGAGCGCTAGACAATTGGTCATCAGGCAGCCCTGTTTGTTGAAGATTCATCAATTTTTGTCGATAATGTTCCTAATCGTTGAAAATAAAGTCATTCAACCACTTGTTGAGTACTTCCTAAAAATCCAAATTCAAAACCAAAAGATTTTCAAGGAAAGAAAATTTTAATCTCAACCATTAGGAAGAGCTTTGAGATAACAAAGAAACTATTAAAAATTAGAATCTGTTTCTTAACTATTAGAAATTGAAAGAACGTAGAATGAAACCTCTTAGGATGATTGGAGGAATAAAGAAGTTGAACCGATGATTGTTTTTGCATGTGTTTGGAACGTATATTTGAATCAGTCAGAAAATACACTCATTGCATAATTGATAATGAAGTTCAGGCAAAAAGAAAGAGACAGAAGCAAAACAAATTTGACTTATTTGTAAAGTCTATTTATTAAACAAAAGGTAAAGAGCAAAAAGTTGCTATATGTTTGACATAATTAATAAAAACTCGATTTTTACTCCCTGGAGCAAATTTCAAAAAAAGAACCTATTTACAAAAAACAGTATAACATGGTTAGTATGATGGTTAATATGGAGTATGTCTCGGACGATGCAATACAGGCCTTACAACGCCTAGGCATGCTGAGTATCAAATTATCAATCTGATCTTGGGGAATATTACACCACTCATCAAGCAATGCCCTCCGAAGTTCCGGTTGACAGGTGAGAGGGGGTTGACGGGTTTCGTCGGCCAAGCATATCCCACACATGCTCTATTGGATTCAAGTCCGGTGAGTATGCTGACCAATCCAACGGGTGATATCCTCCAATTGAAGGCAACAATGTTTGCACGGTGAGACGGGCGTTGTCATCCATGTCAGCATTCAAGTTGTTAACTGTCATCGTTACACTCTGAACATGCAGGTCAGTTCTGGAACCAAGAATAATTCCTCCCCAAACGAGCCATCCTGCACCACCGTAACGGTGTCGTTCAATGGTAAACCTGGCGCTCTCCATATGAAAGGCCGGCGAGAATCAGACTGCAAACTAAACCTGGACTCGTCGGAAAACACACAAGACCATTGTTGCGGTGTCCACAATGCATGTTTCTACTCAGTTAATCGCAGGCGACAGTGAGTTGCGGTAAGTGGAACACATCTGAGGCCTACGAGTTGAAGAGACCCCTGACGAGACAGGTCTGATGCTGTGGAATAAACTGCTAAATACCGGTCCTCATTGCGTTGTAACTCGGCGGCAATAACAACTCACAACCATCATCTTGTTTTGAGAACGTATATCTGATACTTCCAACGTCCACATTCCAGTCGTCCGATAAGTCACTACTTAAAAAAAATAGTTGATATATTTGGTTATTGCACTGAAAGGCTTTTAAAGCGCTTGTGAACAATTTTACGTTATTACCTCTTACATTTTCATTGTTATTTTAGGCATATTCTTCTTCAAGATGTGTTTTACAGGTGAAATTTTTATTTTTAGTTAATTTCTGTGTGATTCTGAATTATCCTTAATTTATGGACATGAGTGTAGTTATATTTGAAGTATAGCTTTTCAAAAAGGCTTTTGGGACATTATTTATTAATTTTCGGTTATTTTAGGGTGTTTATTTTTTATAATTTCATTCTTTTGAAGAAATATGACACCAGGATTAAATTGCATATGAGTTATATAAGGGTAAATGAATTTCAGTCGCCAAAAAAGACTGCAAAAATGTTTCCATTAGCATTCAATACTTTAGTTATTGTTATTTAAAATAAAAAAAAAAACAGTTTTTGATAAAAAAAAAGTTAAATTCAAATTTCACAAAAAGTTAATTCCAAAATTCAAAAGACTGTTTTGGTAAGAAAATTTATTATTTCGAATTGCAAGGCAATACAAAAAGGAGAAAATACAGAATAACAAAGAAAAAGGGTAAACAAAAAGAATTAATCAAAGTTGGCCGAAGTCATTGCCTTAAGAGTTCTCTAGCTTGTCAGTATCTCGCTGTCTCGTATTCGCCATGAAGTGCTAAACAACAATGGAGTTGAGTTCGATTCATTAGTTCTGTCAAACCACAAAGTGGGCAGTTTCGTTGGTCAAACATCTCAATGTGGGCCTGAATGGCCGAGTGGCTAGCGCTCTAGCTCTCGGTACCACAGGTTTCGGGTTCGAGTCCCGGCGGTGCCATGGATGATTGTAGTGGTTCTGAATCCACTTTAAACTGTAGGTCCCGGTCTAATAGGATCGTAGAGCGTTGCGAGGGCATTGCTACTCCGCGTCCGTGGCTTATCTTCAAGTTCCACGCGCCCCCTGGGTCATGCAAAGTGAGTACGTCTGTGCAGCGCTTGCCTTAAGGCATCAAGACCAAGCTGTCTGTTTGCCAGCTGCATTAGAAAGAAAAAAACATCTCAATGTTCAAATCAAATTTCAATCTAGATGTTCATTAGATCAGTTATTTTTGATTGGAACAAGTATCCTGCATTTCATTGCAATAAATACAAGCCACTGTAAAACCACTTAGTCGTATAGAATATTACCCAGGGTGTACCACTAGGAGGTAGGTCTACATTTGGTAGGAAATAAAAAATTCAAATTTCAAGGAAAGCAAATAATAATCTCTACCATTAAGGAAGTACTTTGAGATGGAAAAGAAACTATTAAAAATTAAAATATGTTTCTTAACTATTAGAATATAGAATAAAGCCTTTTAGGAGTCTACAAAGAATAATCTTATCCTGTTTACAGTAGATTCATCGATTTTTGTCGATAGTGTTCTTAAACTTTAAAAATAAAGCTATTTAACCACTTGCTGAGAAAATTACAAAAATCAGAAAATGGTTTGAACATGATTCTACTAATACAGAAAGAAGATTCGCGATATTAAAAATAATGCAAATTTATTTTATTTTATATTTATTATTTAATTATTATTATTATTATTTAGAAAAGGAAAAACTAGGCTTTTAAATATTAATAGAATATAAATCTAACATTTTAAGTATTCTTGTTATTTACTACAGATGAATTGTAAACACGACATGTATGATAATTTTCAAAAAATAATTCGCTTTTTAAAATAATAATTTTCAAAATAATGTTCTTTTTTTTACAGTGAATGAATTACCACCAATTTTAATGAATCAGCCACTCATTAATTTATTAATTTTAATTGAAATATTATCATTAGAATATTGTTACTCTGAAAATTTAAAATTTTATCTTCTCAATAAAATCTAACTGTTTACTCCTACCTAAAAGAAAAGAAACCATTTGGTTGAAGTTAGTACGTGATTTTGAAACATTTGGCTTTATGAATGGAGTCACACTTTGATGTTGAAGCTGAAGTTAGTACGTGATTCAAATGGGTATTATTTGTGTGAAACTGAAATCATAAAAAAAAAAAAAAGAGCTAGCAGCACTATGAGTTCAACTAACTCGTTTTACAAATAAATCATTTCTTTAAATTTCAAATCAATGAATTTTGTTTTTTGTTTTGTTTTAGCATTTGGCTATGTTCTGTAATAAGGAAATAACAAAAGGCTATGATTAATAAGGTGATTATGAATATTATGATTTTTTTTTTTTTTACTTTCATGCCGCTTGATGGTGCCAGTTAGTAAAAAATTGACGACATCTGGTGGCATTATTAGTTAAATTGTTGTAACAAAATAAAGTAAGATTTTTAAAAGGTTTTGGCTGCATTAATTTTTAAATTTAATTTGAATGGGAAATAAACCTAAACAATAGTAAACAAAAATGTTAATGAGTAAAATACAATGTAAACTAACCACTATGATGAATAAGTAATAATGTTGTGGTATATAACTTGCGAAGTATTTCAGAAAAAAAATATTTTTTTTTTTACTTTTTTAATAAATCATTGAGCAAATAAAAAATTTTTATGAACGAAATAAAAAAAAAAAAAAAACCTTAGAAAATAATAACAATCATTATTTTATTTAAACCCCTAACTTAAACAATTTTTTAACAAGTTTAACAAACAAGTTTTCACCAATTAGATTTTTAAAAATAATGCATAAAAATTTTACCTTCTTAAAGAAATTTATAATTTCAAAACTGGGCACACTCATGAAAACACTGAGGTGTGAATTAGACAACCCTAAAAAACAGAAACTTTACCCCTTACCCCCACGACTTCTCTTAAAAAGACGTTTTTTCAAAGACGAACTATTTGTACTTTCTTTTCTTTTGGTTGGTTATTTATTCGCTGTTATTCAACGATGTTATTCTTGTAGTGATTGTATAACCCGTGAGAAAAAAGAATGAGCTTCATTATGTGCTGACATATTTTGGGAAGGTTATTTCAAAATAATATTGGTGGAAAGTGAAGTAAAAATTCTTTGACTACTGTAAAAAAAAAAAATATCTACCAAAAAATTAATAACTGTACAAATATAAATTGCACAGTAAACAGTTACTGAGTTTTGAAAGATATTAATCTAAGATATTTCTATAAAATTTAGTTTTTTAATTATATAAATACTTTTAATAAAAAACTTTTTAAATTAATATAAAAGTGTTGTAGTATTATTTCTTATGCTACAAATTTTTTAAATAATTTTGGAAACTTTGAAGTTTTATACATGTATATAAGACTTCTATGAAACTTATATCCTTACTACATAAAGTTATAACTGCATGCAGTTAACTACATATAGCGGACCTGTAAATACTTTGCTATTGTTAAATCTGCGTATATATACTATATGTATTAAATAAAAACAATTAAAGATCTTTATTTATTCATCTGTTCAATTAAAATGACATGGATTGTGTGTGATAATTTATTTTTTCCCATTCTTCTTCAGTTTGTTATATTATTTGGTTGTACAATGGGAATTCAATTTCGTCCATTAAATCTTTGTATTCAATGTCTCGGGACAATAAGCAGTCATTTGTTCAATGACTTGGGATAATAATTAACAATTTGTTCAATGTCTCAGGAATAATAATTAACAATTTGTTCAATGTCTCAGGAATAATAATTAACAATTTGTTCAATGTCTCGGGAATAATAATTAACAATTTGTTCAATGTCTCGGGAATAATAATTAACAATTTGTTCAATGTTTCGGGAATAATAATTAACAATTTGTTCAATGTTTCGGGAATAATAATTAACAATTTGTTCAATGTTTCGGGAATAATAATTAACAATTTGTTCAATGTTTCGGGAATAATAATTAATAATTTGTTCAATGTCTCGGGACAATTTTGTAGTATTTCGTTCATTAACTCTTTATATTTAATATCGCGGACAATGAGTAGTAATTCGTTCAATGTCTCGGGATAATAAGTAATAATTCGTTCAATGTCTCTGGTTAATAATTAATAATCCGTTCAATGTTTCTGGACAATAAATAATAATCCATTCAATGTTTTTGGACAATAATTAATAATCCGTTCAATATCTCTGGGACAATAATTAATAATTTTTTTCAATGTCTTGCGACAATAAGTAATAATTCTTTCAATGTCTTGCGACAATAAGTAATAATTCTTTCAATAACTCAGGACATTAATTAACAATTTGTTCAATGTCTAGGGACAATAACTAATAATTCGTTCATTGTCTCGTGACAACAATTAATAATTTGTTCATTGGTAATAATTCGCTCAATGTTTCTGACAATAACTAATAATTTTCGTTCAATATCTCTATTGGGACCTTCATTAGCAATTCATTCAATTTCGTGATTGTTTTTTCCCCCCATCTTTTCTGTTAGAAACATATTGACATATTGTAAATATGGAGAATTTCCCTTAAATGAAGACAATATTTGTCTTCATCATCCGTGGATCCAGAAATTATTATTATAAATTTAATAATTCGTCATTAATTCTACAGAAAGAATATTTTCAGAAAACAAAAATATAAATGCATATTAAAAAAATGATGCCCTTTTAAACTTTTAAACCATTTATATTATATCAATAAGAATCTTATTATAAAAAACAAATGATGAATATCATTCATTTTCTTCATCAATATCTCGTTATTTCATATTCGGTGTCACCATTTTCAATTTGGGCAATCTTGACAAGACCATGCTGTTCCTAGTGATATGTTTAATCTTCTATTTATAATATTATAAACGTGATATCTTTATTCATGGTATTGAATAATGAAATTGCATCTTGTCAAAGTGTGCAAGATAACAAAGTGATAATTTGATTTAAAGAACACTGATAAGAAAAGCTGTTTTTAATGAAGTTGCATCTTGTCAAACTGTACAAGATAACACAGTGATAATTCGATTTAAAAGGACACTGGTATAAAAAAAACCCGTGAATGTTAAAATTCAGATCACTTAATAGGAAATGAAAACAAACCTTCAGGAAAACACATACATTATTTCCTTTTGATCTGTCCAGTCCGATGCAAATTGGGAAAGGCACAATCATTTTTCAGTGAGTGTAACTTTTGCTAAATGAAAATTATAATGAATTAAATGAGGATTACAAGGAATAACTATGCAGATGGGAAGCAGAGACAAATGATATGCTGTGCTTATGGGAGGTAGGCATTTTGTGCAAATAAAAAAACAAAATCATGGAACTTTAATGATACACATTTGGAACGAAGCCAATGGCAGTTTTAGAGCATAATAAACCTCATTTAGAAAGCCAATGACAGAGTAATAATCATGCAAATCTGCTCTCAAGTAGTTCTGGTGCATATAATCAACTGCCCAGTTTTGTGTCTTTTGATTCATACCAAGTCTGTTGTTGTGGAAGACATAGTCGGGAAAAACAAAAGAACTTGTTAATTTCTGCAAACTGTTGTTTATTTAGTAAAATTAATAAGTTGTATATTCAGCAAAATGTTAGTAATAGAATTATTGAAAAGTTAAGTAAAAGATGTAAAAATTTTATATTGAAATTTGAGGAAACCAACTAAGTTTTTGTCAGTATTTATTCATAACCAATTTGTCTGTTGTGTAACACTAACACCTATTATAAAAACAGAAGTATTATTATATTAAATTAGTTTATAACATTTAGAAATCCATTTTTTTTTTAAATTTATTATTTCATTATCCGTAATAAGTATACAGCCAAAAAAGCATTAAAAATTCTTATATACCTAATATATTTCTTCTAACTTTTACGTTATACCAAGTCTGTTCTATTTAACACCCTATTGTATTTTTTCCATTTAACCCTGTAGTATTTCTTCTAATTATTATCCTATAGTATTTCTTTTACTTATTAGTTATAGTATAAAAAAAGCGTTTTTAGCCAAATAAAAGACATTTTAAGTCACGATTTTATAGAACAAATTTTTATCAACACCTGAAAACTAAGTTTTTTTTCCTTTTGAAAAATGTCCACATATTGTATTTGTACACAGCCAACTACAGTCCAAAAAAACCTTTAAGAATATAATTAACTATATTTATCCAGAAATTATGGGGAATTTCTGAAATTCCTTAAAATTAAAGTTTGCATTTGCTGAACAGTTCTTCCACATAATTTTTTGTTAATTTTTAAGTAATTTAATTATCTATATTAAGAACATTGTTATCTTGGATTTCATGTCCACAGTTTGAAAAAAAGTGATTTACATGGTGTTAATAAGATCCATTATCCAAATCACAGTAATCTGATGACCAATTTTAAACTGGTCCGTGGTACAATAAGCTTCAGGTTCAAATTCTGCTGGTGGCAGTTCTTCCACCTTTTTTTTTGTTAATTTTTAATTAATTTAAGGTCCCGGTCTAATTATCTATAAGTAAGAAAATGATCGTAGAGCAACAAACCAAAATTCGGTCACAATTTGAAAATAAGTGACGGGTTTATTACATTTTCAAATAATATACATTCGGCGGCCTGAGAATGATTTGCCAAAACTGGTCTCGGAAAAACGTTAATCCTGATCTAATTAGCCCAAAGTGTGCACAAATTGTCTGTAGAGCGACAAACCAAACCAAATCAAAATTTCATGTTATTTCACATTTTGTGATTTTACTCTTTTTATCCTTTTGACAAAAATAGACATCTTCTAAATCGAAAATGGAAAAAAAATGAGGAAAATATATTTCCGAATCAATAATAGATAAGACACAATACTGTTGTACAAATCACATTCTAATAAGATATCTTTCAACGGGTATTACTTTAAGCTCTATTATTTTTCTACCACAAATACTTGAAATTATATAGCATTATACATGGATATTAATAGTCTATATTTTTATATTATTTTGACAATGCGATTTTCTGAAAAAATTTAATTGAAAAATTCGTTTTCCAAGAAAAAATGGCAATAATTTTTTTTCCAAGTCATTTTGTTTCAAACTGAAAAGATTCTGACTTGAAGTGTTTTTCCCATAAAATAATTACACTATTAATTTTTGTTGTTTATTCATATATCGTGAAGAATTATAATTATCTCTGAAAATTATATATTACATCTTTAAGAGTGATTATAATTGTTTCCTGTATTGAGGTTAATTTCCTTATATCGGATGACATTAACGAGATACAATCAAAAAAAAAAAAAAATTCTCATACATGATGAATCCAGTCGGAAATGATGAATTTTAATAAATATTATTTTATTTTAGTTGTAATTCAAGTTATAAAAGACTGGGAGACAGAATCAATTTCTTCAAAAAAAGACAATGTGTTACTAATATATGCAGAAAAATATATATATATATATGTATATGTATATACATTATAATCTTTGAACATATAATTATATCTAGATATCTATAAAGATTATATATATATATATATATATATACATATAATCTTTGTTATTATCATAATTATGGGATTAGAAATATAATTATTATCTAATTATTAAGATTAAAGATAAATAATAATTATGGAAAAACCAGATTATTGGCATTTATTAAAGATTCATATAATTAGCATAATTATTCTACAAGTACTTTCGTCAGAGATTGTTAGTGATAATACATTCAGGAATACAGAATGCTTTCTAGAAAAAAGACAAATATTTTACTTTTGTTTTAAGAGATCTTACACACACTACAGCTTCACTTTTATGTTCAAAAGATTTATATTTAATTTTGTTAACAAATAAGGTATCTTATGAAAGATTCAAAATAAGTCCTCCATATATTTCTTCATTGCAACAGCAAAGATGCATATCTTAGGAATTCATGATATGAGATATTTAGAATGTAATTGTATATATAATTAGAAATGCAACAAGTATTTCAATTAAAATAATTCTCTTTTATTTTAGTTATGAAGTAATTTGGACTATTTTTAATTTGTAATTGTAAAAAAAATAGGCAACAATGTAAATTATAAAATAATGCAGAAAAGCACTTCATACATGACAAGATAATTTAATATTATAATTCATTTTTCTTCTTTTTCACTGGCGCAAAAGCATCATGGTGGGCCAAGGCCGTCTGCCTATTGGCAGATATCGAGACAGGATTTGCTTTACTTTTATAGGATAGGGTTGTCAGACCTGCGACCAACGCTCTGCAGTCATATTAGACCAGGACCTACTGTTTAAATCGGATTCCGAACCACTACAAACATCCTTGGCACCGCCAGCCTCGAACCCGAAATCTGTCGAACCGAGCACCAGACACACGTCAACAGGACCCTAATTATTTATTTGGTCTTTTGTGAAAGGTTTTTTAATTCTCATCTGTTGTTTCATTCTATTTTTATTTTATCCACAAGCACATTTAGATGCGCGTTGCAATTTACTTATTTTTTTGTAAAAGAATGACTTTACATTTATTTCTTTAAGTTTAAAAGATTCTTTATTCAATTTACCCTCGAAAGTTTATTAACTTCAGTAAAAGTGTCTAAAATTAAACGCTTTTTAAAATTGAAAACATATATTTCGATAGCATGGGTATAAAAACAGAATTTGATTTGCATATGACATGTCCAGCATGGATCGCTTGTATTCCGACCTTTCAGATTATAGACAGATAATTAACGTAATTAAAATTAATAAATAATTGAAATAAAAACATGAAGATCTTAATATTTTAAGAAAATTTTAAATTTTTTTATATGCTCCATTCATGTCCAGTGCACATTGACCAGATTTATTTCGAAATGAACAAAAGGAAGCCATTTCAAAGAAGCTCCTGTTACGACTTTTCAGATTCTAAATAGATCATTAATGTAATTAAAATTAATAAATAATTAAAATAAAAATAACATTTTAAGTAAATTTACGATTTTTCTGCTATGTTCCATTCAGAACAGTGCACTTTCATAGATTGTACAGATTTATTTTGAAATGAACAAAATGAAGCAATTTCAAAGAAGCTCGCATTACGACCTTACAGATTCTAAACAGATAAGTACTGCAATTAAAATTAATAAATAATTAAAATAATAGTATAAAAATTTCAATCGATGATTATTATTGATTAAAAAATCTAAATAAATTATAGTTAAAAAAAATGAAAAACACGCTTTTAGAGTTAATCAAACTAAAAACTAAAAAATAATTGTTAACATAAGAATAAAATGACTGACGAGAAAATTCATGTCACTGTTCTAAAAGCGTGGGATGCTCGATATCAATCGTTATAATTTTTCACTAGTTTCATTCCGTAATGCAGAGTTAGTTTAGAAATGTCATACAAAGCACCCCACACTTTTAGAACAGTGACATGAATTTTTCTCGTCAGTCATTTTATTCTTATGTTAACAATTATTAACTCAAAAGCGTATTTTTTTAGTTTTTAGTTTGATTAACTCTAAAAGCGTGTTTTTAAACTATAATATTTAAATGAGGTCCCAGTAAGGAGGATTGGAACTATAGTTCTTACAATAATTTAATTGTGAATAAAACAAAGGCTAAATGAGAATAGGTCGAGCCAGCCAGGATTCGAACAGAGAATCTCCTGATCCGTAGTCAGGCGCGTTATCCGTTGTGCCGCTGTCTCACGTAGGTTGAATGTCTTAGGTACTTTCCTTCTACATGGGTTAAATTGCTCTTCATAAGTTAAAATAAAATCACTATTCCTGGCGATCCTAATCATGATGAGATAATAAACTTAACAAACTACTTTATTGTCGTTGGTTCTTGATAAGTCTATAACGTTTAAATTAAATCTGATCGCTTAAAACAGGGCAAAATCGAGCACAAAGAGTCAGTTACAAACAAACAAACATACAGGTGAAACTAATAAAAGCGTATTAAAAATCTAAAAATCTCAATAGAGATTTTGATTAAAAAATTTCTTTCGATGATTATTATTATTTTAAGTAAATTTACTTTTTTTTTTTTATACTTCATTTACAGCACTTTCATAGATTTGGACATATGCATTTCGAAATGAACATGAAGGAATTTAAAAAAATTTCAAAGGAAAGCATGAATGGGACCCAATACTTTCTCTAGCAATCACTGCATCTATTTAAACAAATTAATTTTTTTTTTTTTTCGGCACCAAAAACCCCATCTAATATTCCCACGTTTCAGATAAAATCTAGAACCAAATTAAACAGAACATCTTTTATTTATAACTCTAAGCTGTCATTCCACGAAAACGATAAAGATTGCTGGAAAAAAAAGGGGGTACAAAATACAGAAGAAGAAAAAAAAAAAAAAAAAAAAATAAAGGAAAGGTCAGATTCAAGGTGTTGACCGTATTATTAACCTGGGGCCATATAACCATCAATCTAAATCTACGCCAAAAACTTCATCTACCTGTAAAGTATCATTTCTTCCCCTCCCATCCAGCCTACCATTAGGGATTTTTTTCTATTTTTATGGGGATTTTTTTCTATATATCCCGTTTACTGGGTTTGATATATCTCCAAAGATGTTGCGTATCGTTAGAAATGGCTCGAATCGATGATAAACGATTCAGTGGATAGATCATACACGGGCAGATAGGAAACGGTTCTTCGCAAAGTGCGATTAATATTCGTTGGCGGTAATTCTTTTCTCGGATTCCAGGTGTCGCTGCTGTGTGGGAAAAGATTGCCCAGTAAGAAGAAAAAAATGACCCGTGTGATGTCTACAGAATGTTCTGTGATTCGTAAGTGCTCGAGAAAATTATCTGCCATTCACTTTCGGTTGCGAAAACGCACAAGTGTAAAAGACAGTCTTAAAAGTTGGAAATTTTGCGTTACTTCTTTTTTTTTAATAGTAAACTACATTTATAAAATGTTTTCATAAGTTGCTCTTAATGTTACAAGAATCATTTCATTATGAAAGAAATGAATCATTTCTTCCCAAAAAATCTATCTTTATGAATCATGCAGTTGTACCAATCATTTCTTCATGTTAGAGAAAAATGACTTTTTAGCCATCTGATACAGTTTTAAATGACATCTGGAAATATTTAATTTTGCTAGATTTGGTTTGTCACTCTACGGTCATTTTGTGCACAATTTGGACTAATTAGACCGCGACCTTCAGTTTAACGTGGATTCCGAACCACTCACAAACATCCATGCCTCCGCCAGGATTCGAATCTGAAGCCTGTGGTACTAAAGGCCAAAGCGCTAGCCAATTGGCCATCAGGCCGCAGTTTAATGTTAAGCAAATAATTAGCTATTAATTCGCTTGTTAAACTTTTTTTATTAGGCCATTATCCATTCCTTTTTCCTTTAAGAATGAAGTTGATAATTTAATTAAATTAATTAATTAATACATTTAGAAAAAAAAATTTTCGGATGCATTTTTTTTTTTTATCCTACTTTCATCTTTACAAATGCATTATTAATAATCATCTCATCATTGAAAATTCTTTTCTTTAATTATAATTTATTTCTTCTAAAAATATACAGGCTTCAGGTTAGAATCCTGGTGGTGACATGGATGTTTGGTAGTGGTTCGAAATCCAAGTTAAATAGTTGGTCCCGATCTAATAAGCCTAAAGAAAGTGTGCAAAATTGACCATAGAGCAATAAAACAAATAAAAACCCCTTGTCCACTCTTCATCGACAAATGGCGGCCTAATGGCCAATCAGCCCTTTATTACTACAGACTCCAGGTTCAAATCCTGATGGTGGCTTGGACGTTTGTTAGTGGTTCGAATTCAGGGCCTAAATGGCCGAGTGTCTAGTGCTCGGGCCTCGGTGCCAAAAGTTTCGGGTTCCAGTTCTGGCGATTGCCATGGATGTTTGTAATGGTTCAGAATCCACTTTAAGATGTACGTCCCGGTCACATATGTCTGTAGAGCGTCACAGACCCCAGCCAAACTTCTCGCCCACATCATTCTCAAACTGTATAGGGACAACTCAGCTCTAGACACAGTGATGTGGTGTGGTGTGGTGTGGTGTAGTGTAGTAGTAGTTCGGATTCCAATTTAAACTGTAGGTCCCTGTCCAATTAGCCTAAAGTGCGCAAAAAATGACCGTAGAGCGACGAACCAAACCAAATCAAAATAATTATATCCACTCTTCATCGAAGCATGATGGGATTAAAAATCATGTTATGATTTCTAGGTTAGATGGGTTTCTAGTCCCAGCGGTGTTTTAGTAGTGTTTCGGAATCCACTTTAAACTGTAGGTCCCGGTCTACTATGACTGTAAGAGCGTTGGAGGACGTAGGGCTGACATTCCAACTCCGTAAAAAGAAAACATCTCGTCTTAAAATCTGCCTGTAGGCAGACAGCCTTGGCTAGCCATGATGCTGTTGTGCCACTGATGATGAAGATAATATTAATTTACATTTTTATTCAATATTTACAATAGAAAACCTGAAATGTATATGTTTGTATTTTTGATAAAAATTCAAGTTTCCGAAAAACTACCAGAATTCCTTTCAGTTCCTAGCTGTTTCGCAGTTTTCTAAACTATCTTATCAATAAATCTCTAGAACAAACACGTGCCATTTCCCTTCATCTAGGAATAATCTGTCTAATCTATGCACACCTCCTAATTCAGTTATCTGGCATAACAGATGACGAAGTTACGTGTATATGATCAAACACTTTCCGATATCCGTTTCGTGCATTGGTATGCAAGGCCACGGTTGCAGTTGGGACTCACGCGACAACGAGTCTTAAGCAACAGAAACCGAAATATTCGTCCATCCATCATTTTTCGGTTATTCAGTTCAAGCCATTTAAAAAACTCAAAAGACATTGTGAAACAATGTAACGCGGTGGCATCAGACTTTTCAAATATTTTTATTGTTTATGCCTTGGTGACAACACAAGTTTCCCTCATGCATTATTCCAACAAACTCTTTGCTAATTGATTACCGCATGCAAAATATACATGGCATAATGATGTTGTTTTAAATTATCTTTAGAACCATCTGTGTCCTTAATTTTTGTGTTTTTCTTTAAAAAAAAAAGAAGTCAAATCCTGTTTCTCACAGGGAAAATTGTCACAAAGAATAATATGTTTAACAAATAAAATAATTAATAACTTGAAGGTACAAGAGCTGATGCAAGATAAACTGGAAAGATAAGTGATGTATTTAGTTTTGTCAACCTGAAATAAAAATTACTTAAACTTGCATAAAATTACAATTTTGACAGTTTTTTTTATTCACGGTGTTTAATCAAGGCTTTAAAAAACTTCAATCTCAGCCTCAATTTGTAGCAAAATTAAATATTGTATCCTTAGAAAATTATGCATTTATTCTTTTTGGATTCGGTTATAGTTTAAACAAACAACGATATTCTATATAATTTTGAATCTTCCTTTTTGTAATCGATAATTCATCACATTAAAAAAATCAAATCAACTTTGATGGTATTATTTTAAAAGAACGTTTTATGATATATTTTTAGATTGGTTTGGTTTTTTTTTTTTTTTTTTTTTTTGTCGCTCTACGGCCATTTTGTGCACACTTTAGGGTAATTAGACCAGAACCTACAGTTTACCGTGGATTTCAAACCACTACCAAACACCAGGAGTCGAAACTGAAGCCTGTATATTTTTAGAAGAAATTTATAATTAAAGAAAAGAATTTTCAATTATGAGAGGATTATTAATAATGTATTTTTAAACAGTTATATAAACACTAAATTATCAATAGATTGGGATCTACAGTTTAAATTGGAATCCGAACTCTATTACACCCCACCACATCACATCACTGTGCCTAGAACTGAGCTGTCCCTATACAGTTTGAGAATGATGTGGGTGAGAAGTCTGACAGGGCTCTGTAACGTTCTACAGTTATTTGAGACCGAGACCTACGTTTAAAGGTGGATCCCGAACCATTAACAAACACCCAGGCCACCATCAGGATTAGAACCTGAAGCCTGCACAAATTCAGTGTTGCCCATGGTACCACGGGGGTCTGCTACTTTTTACCCCATTTTACCACAGCAACTTTGAATGGACGATTCTCCCCCTCCTAGGAAGCATCTGATGAAGGAATTTTACCTTTTACGTCTTTTCTTTGAACCTAACGGAAAGGCATTCTGGTCTATGGATTCAGTATACTTGTCCACGATGCTTGTACAGATACTTCACGATCCTTCATCTGCTGAACTTCAGGGTACTTATACAGATGCTTCTTTTGCTGTAATTCCGGGTACTTGTACAGTTGCTTTCAGTACAGCATCTATATATGCAGAATTTAAACCAAGCAGTCTTACTTTTTAAAACCAATGAGCTACCCGTCAGACGTCTTAGACTTCTTGATTATTTATTAAGAATAATTGATATAATAGTTTCCATAACAATAAAAACTTATGTTCGAATTTGAAACATGAATTCTGAAAAAAAGTCGCTAATTTAAAGTAATAATTTCCATTACAACCATTCGATACTGTTGACTTATTCTATGAATGAACATAAATGAATGATTTTAGAGTAAATACATGGATCTAAATAAATCCATGGTTAAATACCTTACATCCTTTTAAGCTATGTTATTATTTCTATTTTTATTCTAAATTGCAAAAGAATAATACTAATATCAATCAAAAAGTTGAAAGTATATTTTCTTTATACCCTATATTTCATCAATTTTGTGCAACAACTTATAGCACTCTTAATTGACTAATCTGTCTATGTTATGCTTGTTACAACAAATAATATTGCTAATTTTTTTTTTGTTTTCTTTCATCATTTGCAATGATCATGAGTTTAATTTCTTCACGTTCCAATGCAGTAGAGCAATTTTAATAGCAAAAACCACTTAAAATAGATTTCTAATGGACACCATTAATCACTTCTTTCATTGAACATTTCTGAACACGTTCAACTCACAGAAAACTTTCACCAACGAATCTCAATTTGCATTAAGCAATGTCTCACAGTACATCCACTAAACTTTCTCCTAATGACAATAATTACAATCTAACAATAATAGCAGGAAAAAAAGAAAAAACCAGATCTGGGCATCGCTATGCATGGCAAATCACGATTCCCGATCCGGATACTGTTGAATCAGTTCAAGCGAACCAGTTCGGATGTGACACCGCAGAACCCTGAACGAATTCATCAATGCTGTAGGAAAGTGAACCCCGCATTCATCAAAAGCCAGCGACTAATTGGTGACACAAACATCTCGCTGTAACAGCTCATCCAATGAAACATGTAAATGCCATTAGTGGAGCATAAAGATAAGAAATAATAACTGCAAGGGAAGAGGAGAATAAATAAAGAAAAAGAAATAAAGAAATAAAAAATGGCGATATTAGCGAGTGAAGCAGTTCCAGCCGTGCCCGATCAATCATGGGTCGAGTGCTAATAGAGCGTCTTGAACCAGAACAAATGGCGATCGGTTTCATGAGACGCTGTACCCCGTAAGCCGATGGGACAGCATTTCATTAAAGTGTCTGGTTGGTCTCGAAAGGGAATGCTGGGTGCTGGATTGTAGATTGTGCATAGAATGTAAATGCTGGTTTTGGGAGGCCTCTTAAGATTTTGTAATTAATCGATGAAAAAGATTCATGCAGTGGTTTTTTTTGAATGAAAGTAATATGTCATAAAAGGATATTTGTTATTTCCTTTTTTTTTGCACAACAATATAGCATCAATATTTTCAGGAACGAATTTCTAATACTTTAATTTTTATAACTGAAATGTTGAAATTAACATATGAGTAACTTATTCACGAAAACGTATAAACTCAGTAACTTGTTAACGTAGTAGTATGTCTTATGAGGTAATGGTAATCTAAGAAAAGGGTAATAAAGGATTATAAGAATGGGGTAAAGGTGACCTAACTAATCAATAATGGAGTAATGGTGGTGCGATTAATCAGGAATAAGGTAATGGTGATGCGATTCATCAGGAAAGGTAACGGTAATCTGACATCAGAAATGGGAATGAAATTTAACAAGAATAGGATAAGGGTAATCTGACTAATTGTGAAGGAAATAATCGAAGCCTAGTTGATGAGAAATGCAGTAATGATAATGTGACTGGAAATCTGGAATGGGGTAATGATAACACGATTAATCAGCAATTGTGTATTGGTAATCTGACTAAGGGTGAATATCACTGAACGAATTCATCCATGCTGTAGGAAAGTGAACTCCGCATTCATCGAAAGCCAGCGACTAATTGGTGACACAAACATCTCGCTGAAAGCTCATCCAATGAAACATGTAAATGCCATTAGTGAAGGATAAAGATAAGAAATAATAACTGCATAAATGGAGAAGGGAAGAGAAGAATAAATAAATAAAAAGAGATATTAGCAAGTGAAGCAGTTCCAGCCTTGCCCGATCCATCATGTACCTCATGAGCCAATGGGACAGCATTTCATTAAACTGTCTGGTGGGCTCTAAAGGGAATGCTGGGTGCTGGGCTGTAGAAGATGCTCTGGGTGTTGGGAGGCCTCTTGTAATTAATGATAATTGAAGAAAAAAAAAAAAAATCATGCAGTGGTTTATGGAGTGAAAATAGTATATCGCAAAATCTGTCTGAGATCTGTTATTTCCTTTGGTTTTTGTTTCGCTTTTTTTTTTTTTTTTTTTTTTGCACAACATTGTGATCAGAAACGAATTTTTACTTTTAATTTTTACAATCGAAACGTTGAAATTAAAATATAAGTTTATAGTATTTGAATTTTCTAAGTTTCTCATTAGTAGCATATTAACGAAATAGTATGTCTTATGAGGTAATGATAAACTAACTTATAAGAATCAGGGGGGTAATGGTAATGGTGAATGAAGTAATCAAAAATATTGAAATTTAAATATGATTTTTATAGCATTTGAGGTTTTTTTAAGTATCTTTATTAGTAACTTATTAACTAATCAGGAATGGGTAATAGTAACGTGACATCATAAAATGGGAAATAATATGTCTTATGAGGTAATGGTAATCTAACTTATAAGAATGGGGTACAGGAAATTTGACTTGTCAAGACTAGGATAATGGTAATCTGACTAATAGTGAATGAAGTAGTGGAAATCTTTTTAATGAGAAATGCATTGATGGTAATGCGATTAATGAAAAATGGGGTAATAGTAATTTGACATCAGAAAGGGAATAGAATTAACAAAAATTGGTGTAATGGGTGAAATCTCATTAATGTTGAAAAAATAATGGAAATGTGACTAATGAAAAATGCAGTAATGGCAATATGACAAATCAAGAATGTGATAACAGTAATATGGCATCATAAATGGGAATGGAATTTAACAAAAATAGGATAACAGTAATCTGAAGAATGGTGAATGAAGTAACAGGAATGGGGTAACAGTAATGTGACATCATAAATGGGAAAATCTAGTTAATGAAGAAAAATGAAATCTAGTTAATGGCAATATGACAAATCAAGAATGTGATAATGGAAATGTGACTAATCAGGAATGGGGTAATGGTGATCTAACATCAGAAATGGAAATGGAATTTAAGTAGGGTAATCTAATCTAACTAATTGTAACTATGTAATTTATAAATTATTACATTTAGTATTATATTATGTAAATTATTATATCATTTATTCAATAGGAACAAAATAATGTTTTTAATATCAAAAATTTAAAAAAAAAAATCACAATGGAATTCAGAACTTTTTATTCATTTAATTAAACAAATATAAAATTTACCATGCTGGCACAAGTAACTTTTTAATTTAAAATTTCAATCACTTCATTGCTAAAGCAAATAAATGTCTTAGAGAAACGCAGTATGCATTATCCCATACAATTTAGCTAAATTAACCATTTCAGTTGGATTGATTTTTTGCTAACATTACTTCTTATTGAGTATTTTATTTTCCTCGAGATCTCATAGAATTCCTCCACATTTATGTTGAAAGCACATGAAGGCATATTTGAGATAGAAGAATACTATGGAAATATTTATACAGCAAACCAAAATATGGTGAAGCATGTAGAAAGTATATTAATAGATTAAAAATGATTAAGGTGTTTATTAAGATTCTGTTAGCCATAGATTTAAATGGTCAAATTTAAAGATCATGCATATTTAAACCTACAAACGCATCATTTGAAGCACCATAATTCAGGCCATGGTTAGGCACAGGCAAGCCAATGGAAGTTGGCAAACACGCTATGAATGGGCCTAAGTAATACAAAAGTAAGTATATATTTTTTTACAAATATTAATTGATAATGAGGTTCGTCATGCAGTGGTATGTTACAGTACAGGAAATATGTTTAAAATAAGTAACCATACTTTACCCTACCCACTGGCAAGAACGCCCCTGTGGCGTTCAGGAGAAATGATCAATTGATCTACAAAAAACAACCGGAGAGGAAGTGCAATTCGCGCATATCCGAGTAATGGATTTTCAGTTTAGAAGTGGTGTCCTTCCGACGAATTTATAATTATCTGTCTTTAAATGTGTTAAATATAGTAGGTCTTTAATTTTATGTGTGTGGTGTTTGTGTGCATAAACTGTGTAAATAAAGTGTGAGTTCCCCAACCTGTGCCGCAAGTGTCTCAACCAAAACACATCCAGTTAGAATCTGGTTGCCCAACTTGCAGATACAAAAACAATTAATTTTTTAAATCAGATTTTTTTAAGAATAGTTTTCTACGTTTGCTTTTATAAAATTTCTAATTATTTGACAGTTTCGTTTTCAGGTTACAGCATGTTATTAAGAATGTCACTGTCTTCTCGTACTAGTATAATTAGTGCGGTGAAAACATTTTTGAAGTTAAAAATAAGGGAGAAATTATTAAATTCTACTTGATCAACTACTAAATTTGTTAGCGGTAACAGGAAAGAACAATATATGCAATATTTGAAAAATTGACGAATTTTGTATCTAAGTTGTTCTATAAAAACTGCGAAAGTAAATTTATAGTTATATAGTGTAGTGTGCAGGTTGAGCCACCAGGTTGTAACTGGATATGGTTCGGTTGAGATACTTGATGTCCTGGTTGGAGAACTCACAGCTTTATTGACACACGCACAAACACCACACACATGCAATTAGTAAATACAATTAATACGTATAATATTTAGCACATTTAAAGACATATAATTATGGATTCGTGGAAGGACTCCACTTCTAAGTGGAAACCTCGATACTCGATTACGCGCAGGATACAGGAAATATGCTTCCTCTGCGGAAGAGAGTCTGTAGGCCAACTAATACACAGGATTGTGTTAAATATATTTTCTCTAGGGATGAGAGACTGTAAATTAAGCACCTCTCAATAGAAGCGCTTGGTTGCGCTGTACTTCCTCTCGGGTGAGAGCCTCGAGGCCTACTGACCAATTCCTTTGAATGCCAAAGAGGACTCTCTTGCCAGTGAGTAGGAGGAATCAGTTACAATAGAAGGAACTTTTTATTGTTATTAAAACTTATATGTTTATAAAATCATGTAATTTTCTCCGAAGAATGGAAAAAAAAAAAAATACATTTAATTACATTTAAAACAAATAAAAATTAAATAAAATAAATTTAATTAATTAAATTTTTAAAGATTTAAAGTAATTTACAAAATTGAATTCAACTAATTTAAAAAGAAAACAAATTAAATTAAACAAATACTTTAGATTTTTATTTATTTTTTGCATGTTTGTTGATGACTTTCCTCTAGTTCTGAGCATCGTAAAGTAAAGCAATTCAGTTTAATTAGTATGTTAATGTTCTTCAACTCTCTTATGTCGCGAATATTAAAAGAGAAAAACATTTAAATTTAAGTCAGCTTTAAACATAATCCCCTCCGGACACAATGCACTTATGCCAATTTTTTCGATCCTCAATACATGCTAAAAAGTTATTGACAGGTCTTTTGAGTTTAGGGAATACACAGAAGTCGAACGATGTGAATACGGGGTTGTAGAACGATATGGGTTTCATTTTTGGCGAAAAGTTACGAAGAATCAATGCAGTGTGAGATGGTGCCTTCAGAGACGCGTTTGAGACCCAAAATGGAATGGACCGATCCTTTTGAAATTCCAACATCATCAGCAAGGTCTCTAATTATAAACTGACGGTTTTCAAGCACCAAATCTTTAATTTTTGGACGTGAGCTTTGTCGGTTGAGGTGGATGGTCGACCAGAGGGCTCTTCGTCTTCAAAGCGTTCTTTACCTTCTTTGAACTGTTTACCCCTTGTATACATTTTTTCCGATATAGGAATGCTTACCGAATGCCTTCTGCAACATTCTATACGTTTCCGCAAACAAAATTGAATGCAAGGTTTTTGCTCAATTACATTCGAAAATCGCCGGAATCAGTTTTAACGTCTCACAAAGCCAACCGTAACTCAAACACTAATGAATATTTTGACGTTAAATTTCCCACAGATGTCAAAGACAGTGCCAGTAACCTAAAAACGAGAAAAAAAAAAAATTGAAATTCCATAAGCTCGGGAATTTTAAATTGAAAATTGGTCTTACTTTTTGGACATAGTAGTAAATCTGACCAATGATTTAATTGCAGTTGCTGCGTTTTTATTTCTTCTTCTTCAAAAGAAAAAAAAAAGAAAATTATTCTAAAGTTCAGACACTCCCTAGAGCCTCAACTAAAAAACAAAGCTCTTCTTCTTCATTTTTCTTCTCTTTTTGGACAATTAAAACTATTTATAGAACTTATCAATGAAGATTCTTCGCTTAAGATTCTTAGATTAGATGCAGCTCAATCAACGCCGGTGGCTACATCATCTCATTAAGCTATTTCATATCATCAAATAATAATAAAAAAAACCCGAAAAATTAGAGGGAAGATAATACAACAAAGGCGCCGCCAATAAATCAATCGTAAAGTAGCTATTAGAATTCTTGGATCCTTTCTCATTGTGTTCCATTGAATATTTTTAAAAATTCCAGCCATTTAACACTCCCACTCAATTGCGTGACAACACACCTAACTGCCATTATAGATAATATGATTGCAAAGGTGTCTGTTCAAGATTTATCCATTAATTTCTTTTTATTTAAATTGACAATCTGTTTTATTATGTGTCTTTTGATAAGGACAAACACATTAGAAATAATTAAAATTTGAATAAATGTGTGAAAAAAAAGTCAAATTAGCCAAATTACGAGAGTTGCATACTAAAGTATATCCAAACATGCATTAATCAGAGTTGGCCAACTCAAATGATCTTGGGCCACTTTGGAAATGCAGCCTAACTCCGCGGGCGGCATATAAAATTATATATCCCCATATTAGATTTAGACCCACTATAAACAATTTTGGAGTGAAAATGGAAACATAAGGAGTTATTGTTTTTATGTTTACTAAACTCATGTTTGTGAAAATTGCAACACCATGAAAGACTCACGCGAGTGAGCTGAAATTTTCAGGAAATGCAAATTAGCGCAAGATATGCAAAGGATTAGAATTTCAAATCCGTATGCTGAGCAGCGCCCTCTGAACAGCGGATGGATCCGAATAAATAGACGGCTGTAGCGAGGGTGTATGGTTATCGGTGGTTATCTGCTAGTGGTGAACGTTAGCTCAATCGTTACTTATGCCTCTTCGACGAAATAGAACGAGATTTGAACAGCTTACAGAGTTTGAACGGGGGAGAATCATCGACCTTCGTGAAGCTGGATTGTCTTATCGTGCAGTAGCCGCTCGTGTGCAGAGCAACAGCAGCACAGTGATGCATCTTTGGAAGCAGTGGACGGACGAGTGCCGGACAACTCGGAAATCCGGGAGTGGACCCCGAAATGTGACGTCAGCTCGCGATGATAGACACCTGGTCCGCATGGCGCTGACGGACCGTACAGCTTTCCTCTAGACAATTGGTAGCACAGTGGTCAATAGCTGACAGGTGTTTCATTTTGTGTGCTTCACCAATTCGTAGACGTCTGCTGCTGTTCAATCCTTCTTTGCAACGCGGCAGGTACAGCTTCTTCCTTGGCCTGCGTATTCCCCTGATATGTCGCCGATTGAACATGTGTGGGATTTCGTTGGTCTGCGTCTCGCTCGTGATTCTCGTCCGGTTGCTTCTGCAGACGAACTTTGGGTGCGCATACAAGCAATATGGAATGCTCTTCCTCAGGCAGACATTCAAAATTAGTTTGACGCCATGCCACGTCGTGTAGCAGCACTTATTGCGGCGCGTGGTGGCTACACAAAATACTGATTACGATCTCTTGTTATTGTTTGTTTGCTTTGAGCATTTAATCATTTATTTGTACTACTACCACTCAACTGTGTATTAAATTTCATTCAATTATGACGATTCCTTCATGGTGTTGCAATTTTCACAAACCTGAGTTTATTATTCTTACATGTAAACATGGATATAATAATAATAATGATACTAAACGCACATTGAACAGAAATATATAACACTAAAAATTAAACGTTAAAAATATATAAACATAAACAAAATAAATACAAAAAAAATGAAATCATTAAAAAACATTTATTTTACTAGTGCGATATTCGTTTCTCCTCTCTTTCACTTATTTTTGCAAATCGATCTTAATTTGGGAATTTACTCATTGTAATGAGTGTTGCGTCGTTATGTTTCAGTGTGTTTTATATTTGGTCAATTTCATTTTCGAAAGTGTTTTAATTGCATTGTAACATTGCATATATACTTCATTGTAAGTCAATCAATTTCATTTAGAGATAACTCGATTTCAACATGAAAGATATATTCATCTATTTCAAAAATTTTATTGTATTTGTCTAACACTAAATTACTGAATCGGCTTTCAAAAGCAGCTGTAAATTTTCTTATTTTTATAATTTAATTACTCTGCGAACTCATAACTGTAAACTCATAAATAAAACAGGTAATATCTGTTCTATATTCGCAAGAATATTATTTTAAAATCATTTAGTTCATTTTAGTTCATTTTTCCTCATAATTTCGACAGTTTTTCTGAATATATGGATGCGCACATTAGAAATAAGTATAAAAAGAGTATAAATAGTATTTTTTTTTTTTAATACATTGGTTTTCGCTACTATGACCATTATAAAATAAATATATTTTGGAAAAAGTGTGATAAATCTCACGGGTCGAAAAATATTCAAGGCGGGTTGGCCACTTCTGTACTAAAGAAAAGTATATCCAAACAAACATTAAGTCATGCAATGTAAACAGTTTCAATGAAGATTATTCTAATTTCTAAAGTTTTTACATACCGTTAAGGGGACTTAAGCAATAAAATTACCAAATTTTCAGAGTTTAGTTCTATAAACTCATTAGTGAAGAATAAGATTTAAAATTAGTTAGTCAAAAATTCTATAATGTTACGTTTGAAATATGTTAATGTCTTATCAAACCCAAGTGAGCCTAACTTGCAAGAGAACTCATGTTTCAGATTCGCTTGCAAGTTAGGACAAGCACATTACAAATAATTTAAATTTGAATAAATGTCTAATAGCGTATTAATAATTATTTTTATACCGTTAAAGTGACTAACTTTAAAACTACCAAATTTGCAGAGTTCAGTGATGATTACAAAGTATCTGTAGTAAAGATTTTACCATTAATTTCTTTTTTATTTAAATCGACGTGTCTGTACATTTTATTCACACGGACCAGTGGTTTGATTATATATATTTTGATAAGGACAAACACATTAGAAATAATTTTAATTTGAATAAATGCGTGAAAAAAAAAGTTCAAATTACGAGAATTGCATACTAAAGTACACTCAAAAGCCAAAACATTATGGCCATCCCTACATTTTGCAATGAACTCCCCTGGATGATACGTGGAAGGCACGTGATCAGGTGGAAGTGGTATTTAACTGCTTCTGGAGAGTCTGAAGAATCATTCTTTCTTACTTCTGTGTGTGATGGGAAAGGCTGCGGATCTAAGCGACTTTGATAGAGGGCAGATTGTAATGGCTTGAAGGCTCGGAACAAGTATTTCCGAAACTGCACGACTCGTGGGTTGTTCGCCATCTACAGTTGTTAGTACTTATGCAAAGTGGATGAATGACGGTGAAACCAGCAGTAGACGACATGGTGTTGGACGTCCACACGCTATCAAAGAAAAAGGTCGTCGGAGACTGTCTCGCATGGTGAAGCAAAACCGGAGCCAGACAGTGGCTCAGCTGACAGCCCAATACAATGCAGGGCCAAGTAGAATAGTATCGGAGCACACTGTTCAGCGGACACTGTTGGATATGGGACTACGCAGCAAACGCCCCACTCGTGTGTCTTTGCTGACCAAGCGTCATCGCCAACTGCTCCTGCACTGGGCCGGGGAACATCGTGACTGGTCCATGGATCAGTGGGAAAGAGTTGCCTGGTCAGATGAATCACGGTTTTTCATTCATCACGCCAGTGGCCGTGTTAGGATAAGCCATCTTCTAGGCGAACAGTTGCTCCCTCAATGTACAGTAGGTCATACACAGGCCGGTGGTGGCGGTATTATGCTTTGGGGGACGTTCTCTTCGGCGTCTCTGGGACCCGTGGTTGTGATAGAGCAGACCATGGATGCTACAGGGTATCTGAACATCATTGCGGACCAGTTGCACCCTTACATGGCCTCTGTTTTTCCTGCTGGAAATGGAATGTTACAACAGGACAACGCCCTTGTCCAGCAGAGCTAAAATGTGTTGGAGTGGTTCCAGGAACATGATGCTGAATTCCAGTTAATGTCCTGGCAGCCTAACTCACCGGATCTCAATCCGATAGAACACATTTGGGATGTCCTGGGACGGCAGCTCAGAGTTCAAAGACCTCCTATTCGCAATATCTCGGATTTGCGTGACCGTTGCTTAAACATCTGGTACAATCTGTCTCCGGCCATCTACCAAGGACTTGTGGCATTCATGCCAAGGCGGGTTGAAGCTGTGTTGCTCGCCAAGGTGGGCCAACTCGTTATTGACAGGTGGTCATAATGTTTTGGCTCGAGTGTATATCCAAACATGCATTAAGTCATGCAATGTAATTAGTTTCAATGAAGCCGCTTCTCGTTTCTATTAGCGCATTAGAATTTTTGCATACCCGTTAAAGGTGGCTATCCAACGTTTTTGACTAAAATTTGACTATGTAC
>BPLR01003294.1:0-17500 GCA_021605095.1 Caerostris extrusa
TACGTGACAGTAAGTATCAAAACCATTCAAAGGAATGGTAACAGTGTGCTTTGATTGCATGTTACCATCTGGGTAAGCCAAAAAGGTGGTTTTTTTAACCCGTATGTTGTACAAATGAGTTTCAGTTTCTCAATGAAAAGCTCCGCCAGATTTCCACCTGATACAGAGCTCGTTTCTTTTGTACTCTTTCTGTTTTTGTGCTTACGGTTGGAAAGTGCTGGAGGACATTAAACAAGTTTTGACATGAATACAAGCCGGTGATGCCAAAGACTTAACACTGCACACATCAGTACTGACTCATATCACTGAACCATTGTGATGTGCATACAAGTGCTACACGTCGTGCTAAAACTACTGCCTATAATTTTTTTACTATTCTGGGTGCTAAGCACTTAGCAGCGGTCATGTTAAAAAAAAAAAATTAAAAGAAGCCATATAAAGAGTATTTGAGCTATACGTGATTATCATGTATGTGTTATTAACTTGATTACATTTTTAATGCACAAAATTCCTTTTTACAAGTATGTATAAGTGATGTTGGAATCTAAATTTAGGTATGTATGTTTAGCATCTTCTTGACTATTCTTTATTATTTTTTATTACTACTTTTTGCATTTCTTTTCTAATGTTTATTGTTTTTTTTTTATCATTACTTAAAAACTGGAGGAGGAAAAAAAAAAAAATTCTTATACCAGTGCAGGTGTTCTGTTTTTGAACCCATTGTGACCACAGTTTGAATTGTATTCTGTACAATTTGTGCTTTTACTTGACTATGGCAACTGTTGTTTTACATAAAAAAAACAAAAAAAATATGCTTGTTTTGTTTATTACTGATTTATTTTAAAAATAGTTTATAAACAGTTTGAAGTCATTATCTTAGCCTGTTTTACAAAAAATAATAAAAAAAAGAAAAAAAATGGAAAAAAAGAAAAAACCCAAGGAATTTGAGTCTTTTATTTTTTGTGTCTTGTTTTTGTGGACTTGGCTATTAATTTGTTATTCGTTTGTGCCAACTGGTCATATGGTGCACGAGTACATTTCGAGCAAAATTTGCGAATGAATAAAAGAAAATGTGGTTAAACTTTTCAGTTTGTATTCCATAGCTGCCAACTCTTCCATATTTTGGAGAACTTTTTGTATTTCGTGTCACTCCTTTCCTGATGTTCCTCAGCATAGTCAAGTTTTGCTGCGAAGTGAAAGGAGAAAATCTCTTTCAATGATGTTTCTTTGGAATTTTATACCAAACAAATTTTTAAAATTAAATTTATATTTCTGCATCTTAATAAAATGTTATCAATATGTATTTAATCAATAATAATAAATGCTGTTGTACACTATAAAAGTGAGCTATTTATAAACAAGATGTTAATTGTATTAAAAGTTTAAATTTATAGAGCAAGGAAGTCAGTACCATGTTAATTTTTTAAACAAGAACAGCTAAAATAAATTTTGGCAATTTAATTTAAAAGATGTTTCAACTATTAATCTTGAATACTCTTACACAAAAATTTGTCATTTAATTTATGTATTATCATATGAAGATCTGAATTTTATTGGGGCTTCATATCTAATCTGATATACAAAATTCAAGTTGTTTTTAAACTGTCATGGTATGAAAATGATAAATTTTAACTAAAGATAAAATGCAAAATGTTTAAAATTTTTTATCATTTTATTAATAAGTGTAATCCCTTTAATTATAAAATGTGTCATAAAATCTTCTATGCATTTAAAAAGAAAAGTTGGCAGCTGTGAAATTTTACCGAATTGTAGATGGATCGTGCAACATCTGATGGTCCATTAAAGTGTAATGGAATTTCTGACTTTATACTGTGTATAATGTTAGAGAGCTCTTTCACACAAATTTAACTCAAAGACAAGGTACAATATTTATACACACACAGACTCTACTTGGGGCAGCTTGATGGCCACGTGGCTAGCGTTCTGGCCCGGGAATCGCAGGCTTCAGGTTCAATCCTGATGGTGGCGTGGATGTTTATCTGGGTTCTGAATCCATATTAAACTGTGAGTTCTGGTCTAATAAGCCAAAAAGTATGAAAAAAAAAAAAAAAAAAATGTAGAGCTACAAACCAAACCTAAAACACAATGGCGGCCTGAGGGGCCAGTTGGCTAATGATCTGGCCTTTGGTACCACAGATTTCTGGTTCGAATCCTGGCTGTGACATGAAAGTTTGTTAGTGGTTTGGAATCCACTTAAACTAGGTCTCGATCTGTTTAACCCTCGTGTGCCCAAAATGACCATAAGGTGACAAACCAAACCAGAGTTAAGAGTGGAAAATTTTTTTATATGTGCTTGCAAACGATGGGAAAACAAGGAATACTGTTTACTATCAGGCTCTAACTGATAAATAAATAAATATAACTTGCACGACACTTATGTAATTTTTAGTAATTAAAATGATGTTAATAAAAATAAAAGGATTGCTTCTTGAATCCAGGCATTTTCGGATATATATATACTAGCATATGTAGCCTGGTTTCAGAAAATAAAACTAGTTAAACTGAGTTTTTATCTCTGATATGAAAGTTTTCATTGCTAGTATGGATGCCGGTAAAATATGTTGATGAATAAATAGGTGTTTATTTAATTTTGCATAAATATTAAAAAAGATGCACTATATATTCAGGGACAGCTATACCAATTAATTGTCTCATTGTTTCCTGAAAATGATGAACCTTCATAATTTTTGTGGATCATAATGAACATATATTGCTGTGAGAGTGTCTTATAAGATTTTCATTTAAAATATGAAATTTACAAAATATGCTTTTTTTTTTTCAAGTAAATTCGTATTTACATAACTGGCTTTTGAATCTATTCCACTTGAAAATAGCGGCCAAGTGGCTAGAACTCTTGCCTTTGCATCTGCAGGCTTGAATTTCGAATCCTGATGGTGGAATGTATGTTTGTAAGTTGTTCAGAATCCACTTTAAATTGTAGGTTCTGGTCTAATTAGCCCTAGCCCTGTTGTGCAAAAAAAAAAAAAAAAAAAAATGACCATAGAGCGACAAACAAACCACTTGTAAAATAAAGATAACTATCAGTTGGTAATCAATGCAAATCGAAAAACAATTTCTGATCATAAAGGGCAATACAACAATCTTGACTACGAAAACAGTTGTATTGTTTTTTTTTTTTTTTTTTATATTTCCAATGCCAAGGCAATACAAAAAGGGTGAAAATGCAGAATAAAAAGAAAATGTACCCAAAAGAGTTCAACAAAGTTAACCGAAATCATTGCCTTAAGACAGGGATGGGCAAACTTTTTCGGTCGCGGGCCAAAAATCGAAAAAAAAAAAAAAAAAGTTTGGCGGGCCAAGATAAATTTTTTTAATAACATTTAAAAAAATAATACAAGTATTATAATTTAAATATGTTAATGAGATGAATGAAATCGCGATTTCATTTTTATAAGTTCCTTATATTGAGAAGGAACTTATTAATATTTTATTGGTTCGAAGTGAGATGTACTGATTCTAAGGAACCAGGCTAAATGCTCATCTGTCAGTCTACTTCTAAAATAATTCTTTCTAAGGTTCATAGTTGAAAACACTTGCTCACATATATAAGATGAAGCAAACATAGCATTGATTTTCTAGGCGTGAGATATTAAATGTGGGAAACTTACTTTTGATAATGATTTGTAAAACTCTACCAATCTACAGCTATAACTAACAAAGAACATCCTCTTTTAACACTTTACCTATTGAAACCTGTCTGTGCTTGCTATTTCCGTCGATTTATGTTTTGTAGAACAAAAATAAACATAGTAAAAAAAAGATCACCAGTCCTTTGAAAAAAGGAATAATAATAATAAAAAAATGTAATCAAAGTAGAAAAGGAGATTAATATATAACATATAAATATATATTTCTTTTAATATGTCTCGGACCGACAAATTAAAATTCTATCGGCGGGCAGTAGTTTGCCCATCCCTGCCTTAAGAGCTCTAGCTACCAGTATCTCGGACTCTCCATGAAGTGCCAAACAGCGATGAAGATGAGCTTGGTTCATTAGTTCTGCCAATTCACAAAGAAGGCGGTTTGGTTGGCGAACATTCCAATGCGATGATAGATGTTCATTATATCAGTTCTTTTTTATTGAGACAAACCACCAGCATTCCATTGCAATGCATGCAGGCCAATCGGACGAATGTTAGGATAGCAACGAGAGCTCATGCCGAAAACTGTGCTCCACTTAGTCGTATGGAATATTGTCTAGGACAGGGGTCTCCGAACTTTCCAGCCTTAGGGTCATACTGTTTACTCTAGTAAGTACCAAGGGTCAAACCATTGTAATTTTTCTGCCATTATCTATAATTTCTAGATTAGTCGCCGAGTACGCACTCTGAGCGAGCTGGTTTATGTTTGATTCAGGATATATACATTCCAAACAACTATATACATACATATGCGATACTTTTTATCCCAACATAACTACCGAGGATAACCGCGGGATGTTCACTAGTTTATAATATTAGTGGGATTCATTTCAATTATTTGTTAGTTGTTTACTTAAGTTAAAATTTCTGCGTATTATGCTTGTCATTAAGCTTTACCTAGCAAGTCAATAAAACCGAGTTTGTCATTCTATGTTTAAAACAAAACAAAACAAAACAATAAGCTATTCGTTGTCGCGGGCCGGATTGATGACACTGGCGGACCGTAGTTTGGAGACCCCTGGTCTAGGAGGTAGGTCTACATTGCACCCTGCTGTTGTATTGTTATTTGACCATTACTGTCAAAAAGAGATATTACACCATCTATACATGCAGAAAGTTTCTAAGCGATATCCATCATTCTTGTGATGACCTTCAGTATACACTTAATTTTTGCCGTCGAGAATATGAATGTAACTTTTTATTTCACTCTGGGAAGCAGACTGGAAACACAAATACATAATTTCTTCTTTACAATTTTATTGTTACTGCTATAAAATGACCTAATGAGTCAAATAGTTTACATCGATATCGTCAAATTTTTAATCAATTTTGGGTTTAAATGCAAAATCAAAACTGAACGATTGCTCTACTTAAGACCTAACCAAAAACAGCTTAAAGCTAAAAGTTATATCCATTTGCAAAAGGCTTTATGAGTCGTATGCTTGTTGTTTCTTATCCCACTTGGTAGTCAGCAACATCTAGACCAAGTCCAAGAACCTGTGGGTTCTCATGGAAGGAGAGGAAAGGTAACTTCTGTTGTGATGGAGCACCCGTAGGTGGAAGTCTGACTTGGCTCTGTAACGCTAAGAAGTTGGAGAGCAGTGCCTTTCGGGAGGACTTTTAGGGAGAACTACCCCGTACCCGGAAAACTCCCACCAGGTAGTCCGACCCACGAGGCAAGATGTTGAACACCACAAACGCCATCGACTCTCCTCATATTTTAAAACCCTACAGCGAATGGAAAATCTACCCTAATGTTCTAGCTTGTGTTGCCACTGAGCCTCGAATCAGGCGCGAGTCGAATGTAATATTGATAATTTAGGTAGTATGCAATTATTCCATCCAGTTTTACAGGAAGACCAATATACTTTTTGTTATGTAAAAATCGAAACGTCGCCATCGCTTTTTATAACTATGATTAGAATGAAATAACTAAAGAGCTGTTTGAAGGATAGTCAGCATGTGATAGGTCGGATATTATTTGTTAACTAGTTTTTCCATTTGAAATTGGGAACACAAATTGATTTGTTAGTTAAAGGGAAAAATTTTGGGGCAGGTTAAATGTTACATTCATTCTGTGCAGTTGAAGAACGAGGTTTTTTCTCATGCTTACTTTCTTTTATGAATTGAAGATAAAATAATGGCAAACAGAGCAGATGATATTATAAAAACCTAATCCAAATCTTATAATATTATTAAAAAGCCCTTTTACTGTTTAAAGATAATATTATGTTGTAATATAAATTTTTATGCATGATTTAGAATTTTTATTTTAATCTTTATTGCTCTTTTAATTTTACAAGTGTGTAGCAATATCTTAATCTCACAAGAATCTGGAGTAAAAACGAATCTGTTCGGTTATATATAACGTTGAGGTGTTCAATTGATATCGGACTATATCAGTTGTTGCCAAACACAACGCAAATATATAATTTAGTTAAGTTTTAATGGGATAGTTTGGTGGGATATCGCGGAGTTAGTTATTGAGGATTCTATTGGCAAGTATTGTAATGTTTTAAAAAAATCTTAATTGTAGATGTATAAATTAGTTGTATTTTGAAGATTTGGTTATCAATGAAGATGATGTTTTAATTACTTTAAGTTTTATTCAATATCACCATAGATGTAAATTGAGACCGGACATAAAAAACACACACACACACACACACACACACACACACACACACACACACACACACACAAACTTGAGATACTTGAGGAGTAAATGCGTTCCAGCATAAGTTAAAATTATAACATTTAGCATCTAAATTCTTTTTACTGATTTCATGTTTTTTTATCTGGTGTGTAGTCGGAAATTTCGAAGAAATTATATCTATTTATTTTTCTTTTAAATAAAATCTTTATTTTGTGCGTGGTGTCATCTAGTGGTGTGATAGTTCCTTCTTATTGTAGATTATTACGGAGATCTTTGGCCGCGTAGCGGCCACTAGTTCCTTCATTGTAAAATGTTGAAACACAGCTGTGGTCTCATGCCCTTTGAGGTAATAAGCAAAATAGATAATTAAATGCCCTTTTTTAAAAGAGAATTATTTATTTAATAAAATTATAAAATGAAAAATAACAAAAATTTCAAAAATGTAGATGTTAATGAAATCAGTTGCATGTAATAAACAGAATGAGCAAAGGTCAAATTAGGAGAAAAATAGCTTAGGAGAAAAGCGAACTTTTTTTTCATCTAGGCAGTTGTAAGGAATTAATTTAAAATATTTAGAACAGTGCGAGGTCTTTTGCTATGTTTGCGGGAAGAAATATCATAATCGTAATTTTGTAGGATATTTAAAACAGGGTTATTGATGTTTCGCATATCATTATAGAATTTTGTAGAAATTTTGTGAACAAATTGTCTTAAACTTGGAATCGAGAGAGTTCGTCTAATATCGTCATTACGAAAGTACCAGGGTGAATTCGTTAACATTCTGAGAGTTTTGTTCTCAAGCCTTTGAATAATTTCAAAATTTGTACGTGCGACAGAACCCCAAACTGGGCTTGCATAAGCTAATACTGGACGAAGATAAGATATATATATTCGAATTTTGAGATTAAGAGGTAAAGCTGAATTTCTTTTGATTAAGATAGTTCCTTTTATAGTTTTTTTTTTTTTTTTTATTTGTCTTTCGAAATATTCTCGAATTTAAAATAGTAATTTGTCAAGTTCATATGATTGATTTTTTTTTTTATAGATTTTTATTTCTTTCAAAGTTCTAATTATTCATAAATATTTATTCAGAATAATTTTTCCGTTACAATTTGTCAAACGATAATTTTAATTTTTTACCCACATGTTTTTTCCTCAAGAAATTGATCCAAACTAAAAATACTTTGTTCAACCGCAGCTGGGAATCAAGTCTGCTAGTATTTTTCTTTATAAGAGTTGTTAAAAGTTTTTTTTTTTTTTAAGTGATAAAAAAAAAATTACATAAGAAATTAGTTATCCATAAAGGTTGCCCATAAAATTTAGAAATGTAAGAACAAAATACATAACAACGATCTTAAAAATAGAATTCCAAACGATTTTCTTTTCTTGAAAATATCATTTTCACTTTGAAATAAAATCGTCTTTGCTTTCACCAGACGATCTTTTTAGAACAATTTTACTTTATTTAATTTGATAATTATTAGCACGTGAAATAAATTTAAATAAATATTATGCATGAAAAAAAAAAAAAGCTCGCAGAAGATATTTAAATAAGCCAATAAGAATAGTTCATGAAAGAAATTAAAAAAAATTAACCAATAAGAAAGGTCGAATGTGGTCAAGTACAAAAAAATTGCTCAAGGAAACAAAAAACTCCGTTATCGAAAAAATATCCATAATTTTATGGGTAATAAATATAATAAATGAATGAAAATTTCAACGTTTTAAAGAAATTCACAATTTGAATCGAGCCATATGTTGATAGCGTTTATCTTCATTTTCAAAGTATTTTTAAAAACAGAAATCGGAAAAATTATCAATAGTCCTAATTCTATGATTTGCAGAAAGAGAATACGATGCCATAAATCGGTGTCACGTTCAACTGATGATATCCAGTGAGTGCTTTTTTTTCGTATTATTTTAAAAGAGTAGTAGCTCATGTAAGAAATTTAATTTATAATATATAATTAATAGCAATTATTAATATAATTTATAAAACTAAATAATTATTAATTTATAAATTTTTAGTATAATTTATAATATTTATAATTAATTGATTATTTAATTAATTAAAAAAAATTAAATTTAAGTATGTATAAACTAAAGCAAAGGGGGCCGACCCGCGTTGAACATTTTCCCGGCCCGCTAGATTTATCCTCCTTTTACAAAATATATTTATCTTATAATGTTTAAAGTAGTGAAAAGCAATGTATTAAAAAATACATTTGTGCACCCATATGTTCAAAAATTAACAGTCGAAATTATGAGACAAAATGAACTTTGATTTTAAAATAATATTCTTATGAATATATAATAGACATTGCCTGTTTCATTTGTGAGTTCACAGAATAATTAAATTATATTTTGCGAACTCATGATGCGCGCGCATCTTGGAACATCTCATAAGCAATATGAATATCAAAATGTCTACAGTGAGTCTAAATCTAATATGGGGATATATAATTTCATATGCGGCCTGCGGAGTTATGATACCAAAAAGTTCCTCAAGATCATTTGGGTTGGCCACCCTTGATCTAAAGGTTGTTGTTATAATGCAGCTGGAATACAGAGACAGTTGATCTTTATGCCATAAGCAAGGGCTCCACCGCTGTTACACATATAACATGAAACTAGAATATATTAGAACCCGATCACTACTGTTATCCAACTCAACAGCACATAATACTTCAGTAGATAAAGAGATTAACAGCACCAAGTACTTAAGTACTTGCTAGTGTGTGCAAAACTGATTGGTTACTGAAACCGAAGAGAGGCAGGCCTGATGGCAGTTAATTGGATGATGAAACGAGCCTTCGAGCGTCATTTATCAAGATCCTGAAGAATTAAAAGATCATCACATTTTCAGGGGAGAGAAATACAAGGGCCGGAATAATAATTCTCGAGTGAAGGATATTTACTTTGAGATTGATAGACGACGCCAAAATTTAATACCGGTCTTCCCCAATTAGCTGTTATTTTCTCAAGTGCACAAATTGGATCTCTTTCGCGAAATTGGTTGGGTTAAGAGAAAGAATCTGAGCTCCACAATAGAGAAGGTTATTTTCCGAAACAATTAACTTCTGACGCGTTTATCTTCTACTGATGTGGAGTTTTAATGCAAAACTTGTAGTGTTGTCTTGAGTTAAAATAAGGTAAGTAGCATTCATTTAAATGCAGGTAGTATTTATTTAAAAATTAAAGCTCTTTTTTTCAAAAGGAGGATTCCGTACCGCCCGCCTAGAAATCTACCTTATTAGAGCGAATAGTCTGAAAATTACAGCAAAAAAAAAAAAAAAAAAAAAAAAAAAAAATTGTTTTTATGCATTTATTTTAAAACGTAGTATATAACTCCCTTGAAATCACAAAATTTAATGAATGGTTGTTGATTTGGTTTGGTTTGTCGCTTAACAGTCATTTGTTCACACTTTAGGGTGCAGGGACCTGCGGTTTAATGGGGATTTCGAACCGCTCACAAACATCCATGTCTCCGCCAGGATTCGAACCTGAAGATCGTGGTACCAAAGGCCAGAGGTCTAGCCATTTAGGTCGCGAACGGTTGTTGAAGACCTTTAGATAAGGGGGTGTGATGACAGGGTGGCTAGCGCTAGCGCTAGTACAGGTTTCGGTTCAAGTCCCAGCAGTGCCACGGATGCTTGTAGTGGTTCGGAATCCACTTAAAACCGCAAGTCCCTTCAGCCTAAAGTGTGAACAAAATTACTGTTGAGCGACAAACCAAACCAAAGCAACAACCGTTCATTAAATTTTGTGATTTCAAGGGGAGTTTTAAAATAAATGCATTAACACATATAGAAACACATTTTTTACTGTAATTTTCTGACTTTTCGCTCTAATAGGATAGATTTCTAGGCCGGCGGTACGGAATTCTTCTTTCTGAAAAAGGAGCTTTAGTTTTAAATGCATTTATTTAGTTTCAAATGCTACCTGCATTTAAATCAATGCTACCTACTTTATTTTAACTCATCACAACATTGCGAGTTTTGTATTAAAACTCTACATTCAGTAGAAGATAAAAGCGTCAGAAGTTAATTGTTTCGAAAATAACCTTCTCTATTATGGCTCTCAGATTCTTTCTCCTAACCCAACCAATTTCGTGAAAGAGATCCAATTTTGTGCACTTGAGAAAATAGCAGGTAATTGGGGGAGAGTGGTATTAAATTTTGGCGTCGTCTATCAATCTCAAAGTAAATATCCTTCACTCGAGAATTATTATTCCGGCCCTTGTATTTCTCTCCTCTGAAAATGTGATGATCTTTTAATTCTTCAGGATCTTGATAAATGACGCCCGAAGGCTCACCGTGGACTTTCGTCATCCAATTAACTGCCATCAGATCTGCCTCTCTTCAGTTTCAGTAACCAATCAGTTTTGCACACACTAGCAAGTACTTAAGTACTTGGTGCTGTTAATCTCTTTATCTATTGAAGTATTATGGGTTGTAGAGTTGGATAGCAATAGTGATTGGTTTCTAATTCATTAATTTCATGTTATATTCCTAGAATTTCCTGTCCATCCGAATGTTCACTTTATAGGTAGCTGCAATTTCTTTTTACTTTTCTTTACACCTAAGGCTATATAGTCCCCTACCGTTATAAAGGTGAGATTGGAACATTGGTGAGTCTCATGTACATCATGAAAATGCCGTGTGTTGAGGGTAAGACTTTTAGGGTAACTTCTCGCATTTAGGTACCGTATGAGAGATAACCCAGAAAACTTCCACCAGGCAGGTAGATTATTGATGCTTTATACACATTGACACAATCACCTGGATTTCGAAAGCAATGATTGCAAGGGACACCGTCGGTGGAATCAAACCCTAGTCCTGTACGCTAGTTGATACTGGGGCACGAGCCAAGTAGTGTAATTGTACAACGGAATTTCTGAAAATTTGAAGCTTTTATTTTCCAAAAGTTTTCTACATTCATTCGAAATATTACGTTGCCCAATTCATGGCTGAGTGGCAAAATGCGCTACTGGTGAACATTAGGTCCAATTCTGAATCTGCTGACAGTTTTGTTGTAGACACAGTTTGAAAAACGAGGAAACTCGAGGGAGTTTGGGAGGTTCAGACTCTTGCCTCGATAGTCGGACTACCTGGTGGAAGTTTTCTGGGTTTTCTTGCATTCTACTACAAATGTGATCTACTACAAATGCGGGGTAGTTCTCTCTAAGAATCCTCTCTGAAGGCACTGCCCTCCTTCAGCGACATAGAGGCCAAGTCACACTTCTACTGACGGGTGCTCCATCACAACAGAAGTTGCCCCCAACCATGAGTCGATGTAGGTTCGTGGGCTTGGTCTAAATGTCTACCAAGTGGACATGAAACAACAACATTAAATATATATATAAAAACGCATTTTTATATTGTAATTTTCTGACTATTTGCTTTAATAAGGCATTTCTAGCTGGTGGTAAGGAATTCTTTTTTTCTAAAAAAAAAAGAGTTTTGGTTTTAAATAAATACTACTTGCATTTAAATGGACGCTACCTAACTATTTTAACAACACTGCGAGTTTTGTATTAAAAACCTCATTCAGTAGAAGATAAACGCGTCAGAAATGAATTGTTTCGGAAAATAACCTTCTCTATTACGGAGCTCAGATTCTTTCATTTAACCCAACCAATTTTGTAAAAGAGATCCAATTTTGTGCACTTGAGAAAATAGCAGCTAATTGGGGGAGACTGGTATTAAATTTTGGCGTCGTCTATCAATCTCAAAGTAAATATCCTTCACTCGAGAATTGTTATTCCAGCCCTTGTATTTCTCTCCTCTGAAAATGTGATGATCTTTTTAATTCATCAGGATCTTGATAAATGACGCTCGAAGGCTCGTTTCATCATCCAATTAACTGCCATCAGACCTGCCACTCTTCAGTTTCAGTAACCAATCAGTTTTGCACACACTAGCAAGTGCTTAAGCACTTGGCAATTTTGGTGCTGGTAATCTCTTTGTCTATTGAAGTATTATGTGTTGCAGAGTTGGATAGCAATAGTGATCGGGTTCTAATTCGTTAATTTCATGTTATATTCCCAAAATTTTCTGTTCATCTTAAAATATGTTCATCCCACAGGTAGCTGTACTTTCTTTTTATTTTCTCCACACCTCAACTCTGGCACCTAGTACTATATAGTTCCCAACCTATTATAATGGTGAGAGTGGAAAATCGCTGGCTTCATATACACCATGAATAGTCTATCGATAAGTGTTGAGGGGAGAACTTTTAGGGGTAACTCCCGGCATTTAGGGGTCGTATGAGAGATAACTCAGAAAACTTTCACCATACAACTAGATTATTGATGCTTTATATACTGTAACGGGCCTATACTAGACCCATAACGGCTTCAAGAAGAGGACCCTGTTCATGGGAACACTTTAACTTTTATTTACAAGCACTATATATATATATATATATATATATATATATATATATATATATATATATATATATATATATATATATATATAAATACAGAACTCTGGGTTATTATACAAAGAAATGAAAGTTAAAAACATGAATTTGTTTGTCAAGCAATGTCATCGAAATCGGTTCAGCCGTTTAGGTGGAGTTCAGTGACAAACACATATACAGATATATATAAAGATTAATAATGTTGTTGTTATCGTGTTCATGGATTTAAAATATTATTGTTAAAGTCAGATCAAGTCAAAAGTCTTCACGATAGAGACCGCTAGCAATGGCGCCGCTTAACTATACAGGACTTCTCTTAAGTTGGCCTCGATTGGCATCATACCCAATTGCAAAACATGGGGAGCGAGTGCTGGGCACTGTAGAATGTGGTTAGGTGTTAGGAAAGCGTTTGGGTAATTTTTGCAGCGGATGTATTCCTTGGTCTTGTCTGGGAGAATCTTCATCCCTCTGTAATGATTAGTTCTCAGTCTGCTAATAACTGATGCCAACTTCCTCGGGAAGTTGAAAAAGATTAATAATAATGTATATAAATTAAAACTACTGAGCATTCTATTTACGAATGATCCAATATACTCCTTTCATCACGTTTTCAGGAAAAACTCAATGAGTCACCGACTCGTAGCTCAGTGGTAACATGTGCGCGGCATAATAGCGTTAGTGTTGAGGTTCAATCAGCTGGCGGTTTTGTTGTAGAAACTGTTTTAAAAAATGAGGAGCCTCGATGGCGTTTTTGGATGTTCAGCATCTTGCCTCGTTAGGCGGACTACCTGAGTTTTCCGGGTTTTCTCCCATACTATTCGCAAATTCGGGGTAGTGATCTTTTCTGTAGCACAATGCAACCAGTTATCACGGGGAAAATTTGCAAGCCAGCAAGTCAGACGGATTTGAACATAGTAGTGTAATGGGGAGAAATTATAAAATTACTACGATACATTTTTCAAATAATTAAAATTTTAATTAAAATTATATGAAAAGATAAATTAGATGGAAAAATTTCACACTAACTATTGAACTTTTTTTCCTTAAAAGCAGCTTGGCTCCCGCGTATGACTGATTAGCTCCCCCTAACAAGTAATCGATTCGTCCGTTTTCGCTTTTAAAATTCATGCCTACCTTTTTTGAATCGCTGGTAGATCTATAAGTAGTCTGTTACAGAAAAATTTGTATACTTCTCCATTGGCGCAGTGGCCTGATGGGCAATTGGCTAGCATTCTCGCCTTTGGTACTACAGGTTTTGTGTTAGAATCTGGCGGTGGCATGGATGTTTGTTAGAAGTTCGGAATCCACGTTAAACTGTAGGTCCTGGTCTAATTAGCCCAAAGTGTGCACAAAATGACGGTAGACTCAAACCAATCTTCCCTTATTCAACCATTAATTGCATTGATTCAATCACAAACTAAACCATATCTTCATTTGCGCAACAGTCTCAGGGTGGACCAAGGCCGTCTACCTGCTGGTAGATTTCGAGGCAGAAGATGTTTTCCTTTTACGGGATAGGGTTGTAAGCCCTACACTAAACACTACAGTCATATTAGACGGGGATCTATGGTTTAAAGTGGATTCCAAACCACTACAAACATCCATGTCACCGCCGGGACTCAAACACGAAGTCTGTGGCACCGAGTACCTGAGCGAGTTTTTATACTATCCCCACAAAAATGTAACAGTATATAGTAACGAACAGTAAATTATTTAAAAAGTATTTCTTATTTTGTGAGGTTTTAAGTATAGGTTTGTATCTTCCTCTTGCACTTAGTATTTTAACTTTCCAACACACGTCATTATATTGTGTAGTGATTATATTTTATGCAACTGAAAATCAGTGCCTAAATACTTGTTTTTCATCCAAATGTAGAAGGCTTATTATTTCTTAATTAATAAGGCATCTTCAATTAAATATATATGTAATAATCGTAATTAAATATAACGTGTGTAATAATCCATTATTCAATTACTCTCAAAGAGCACTAAAGTGGATCGATTTTTAAGAAAAGATCTCAAATACATCCATGGCATATTTAGAATTCTCATTTAGATGATTATTATTATTAATTTTCATTACAAATAACGACCCAAACTCTTTTAGGTAAGAACATTTACAACTGTTGATGGTACCTGTAAAAGGTTTTATAATATAATAGTAGCAATTAAAAGCTGCTGTCGCGAATTAAGGCCCCGTTCCAGTCACGAAGAAAAATATTGCTGAGCAGCATCGAATATCCTGCAGCAAGGAAAACAATGTTAGGGGGCTTATGTGAAGCAGCTTGGTGGCATTGCTAATCGCATTACAATTGATCCACTCGACTCCTGCTTGCACAAAACCAATAGATTGCAACTTTCGCCAGGGAGACTTTGCCATTCATAGCTGAAGTGATTCAAGTCCAGATTAAGCTACTGTAACTTTCTGCCCGTAATCAGTGGACTATATTCTGGAATACTTTATAAAATTTCGGCGGATTTTTGAAGATTATAGGCCCTTGCCTTATAATCGGGCGACACTTTTTTTTTTTGTGTTTCCTAAAATGTTTTATGTATCCTAAATGTTTTATGTCTCTTTTATATTTTTTATAAACCTGTCACCTAAAAATGCTTTTTTTTTTTTTGACAGCAATAATTTCCAACAACAATAATTCGGCAAAAGTTTGTATGAGAGAAAAATGAAGATTCTTTTAAATGCAATGAAGCCTAAAAGTTGTGAACGATGAAAAGGTGCAGGGTATTTTGGCAAAATAAAAGAAGTAAGTTACAATCTGTTACTTTTCCACTCCTGGATTTTTACAAAATTATACATCAATGTGAGCTAGATGATGAAAAATGCCTTCATTTTAATGCTCTGTAATTCACACAATCGCTCGGTGCCACAGGTTACGGCTCGAGTCCCAGCGGTGATAAAGATGCTTGTAGTGGTTCGGAATCCACTTTAAACCGTAGATACTGGTCTCATATGACTGTAGAGCTTTGGGCGTAGGGCTGACAACCCTACCCGTAAAAAGAAAAACATCTCATGTTTTGGAATCTGCCAGTAGGCAGGAGACTGCCAAGACAGAATGCTTTGGCCCACCATGGGGCTGTTGTGCCAATAAAGAAAAGAATTGTTTTGTACAAATACAAAGACTCCAAACTCATGATAAAATCCTTCGTAACATGTTAATGTAACCAAAAGTTTTTCACACATCGTTGAATCAGTATTTATGCTCATGGTATGAATGAATGTATTGTTTAGAATTCATTTTGTCACGAGTGCATTACAATTATTTTTCTACCATGAACATTTTGTTCATGCAGAAAATACCTGAAAAGGTATTGAAAACTCCTTTCCTTTGAAAGCTGTTTTTCTTTTACTACAACGGTGAGACATTTTTTTCTAGTAGGTTGTCATTGTGATTAATCCTCAGTGTCAGGCAGCGCAAAACGGACACCCCATGAATAGTCTACTCATGAATGGAGAGAAAGGGGGTAGCTTTTTGTTATGATGGAACACACGCAGGTAGAAGACTGACTTGGCTCTATGTCGATGAAGAAAGAGGACAGTGCCTTCCGGGAGAACTACCCCGTATTTGCGTATCGTATGGAAGAAAATTCGTAAAACTCCCACCAGATAGTGGTCTGACTATCAAAACAAGAGGCTGAACATCTCGTAGTTTTGTTTTTTGACATAGAGATTGTATATTCTGCTACAATTGATTGAAATTTTGAAATTTTAAGAATCAATATTTGTTTTACTAAGTAATTAATTAAATTAAATTACATTTTTTTTATTCAAGTCAATAATAAGTGAAAAATGCCTGACTCATGGCTCAGTAGCAACCTGCGTAGCTGGTGACCGTTACGTCTGACGCTCAGTTCTCTGGCGACTTTGTTGTATGTAGACACTGTTTCAAAAAACGACGAGGCACTCGATAGAGTTTGCGATGTTCAGCATCTTGCATTGCTAGTCGGACTACCTAGTGGGAGTTTTCAGGGTTTCTCTCAAACGATACGTCAATGCTGAATAGTTCCTCTGAAAGTCCTCCCATAAGCCACTGCCCTCCTTCTTCAGAGACTCGGTCACCAGCTACGCAGGTTGATACTGCTACGCAGGTACTGACTTCTACCTACGGGTGCTCCATCACAAAAGAAGCTCTGCCCTTCCCTCTATCCATGAGTATAAACTACTCATGGGGTGTCCGTCCCGCGCTGCTGGATGCTGAGGATGAGTCACAACAACATAAATAAACAATAGATACAATGTAAAAAGTTTCAAGTTCATATAACAATGCTTTCTATTTTCCTCAATAGATCTTTCCCCAAAAAAGATTTCAAAAAAACTAAAAAAGAAAAAAATTCCCTTCTTATTTCCTGTAAATTTCTTAAAATTATTTTTCTCTTAAAAAATTCTAAAAACTTAAAAAGAAAAAAATCAATTTTTTTTTTCATGGAAATTTTTAATTATTTTTAACCGTAAAAAGATTCCAAAAACTAAAAAAAAAAAACCCCATTATTATTTCATAGAAATTTTTTTCACTTAAAAGATTCAAAAACCTAAAAAAAAAAAAAAAAAAAAAAAAAACCCATTCTTATTTCATGGAAATTATTTTATTATTTTTCTTGTCAAAAGATTCCAAAAACTTAAACGAAAAAAGAAGACCCATTCTTATTTCGTGGAAATTATTTTCACTATTGACATACATAATTAACTAAATATCTATATAATTTCATGCATTAATAATTGCCA
>BPLR01003294.1:22500-23643 GCA_021605095.1 Caerostris extrusa
ATTTATCACAATGGGAAATAATTAATACAAAAAAAGCTACAAAAAATAAAAATAAAGTCGAAGGTAATACATAATTTGAAATTAAATAAAATTTTTGAGCTTGTTTGGGATAAAAATTTTTTATCGTTATATTGTAATTTCTATTCTATAAAATAAGATAAAATTCAGGCGATATTTTACTTTGAATACGATACTTGTATACGAATTTTTCATCACTCTAATAATATGCTACTTAACCATATTTAATACAAGCTTTGTGAATAGCATATTGAGTTTCTTGAACCAAAAACAATTGAAATATACTCTCATATTGTATATATGCTAAGGATTATTATTTATTTAATAAATTATTATTATTTATTTATTAAATTATTATGAGGCTATTATTTAATTTTAAGATTATTTATCAACTCAGTATCGCTTGAGCTTGACGATAAACGGAGGACTAAATAAGGGATGGATTAAAATTCCCAAAAGCCATCTTTAAAAATCGGATATCTCCTTTTATAAAAGAGAGCAAAGGTGTGTAGTGTAGCAGATCCCAGTGAAGCCTTTTGAACATCGTTGGGTCTGTTACATATTTGCCATTCCAGCAGCGAATGATTTCTGTTGAAGTATCAGATATTTGAAAATAACGACAATCGACAAGTAACAATAAAGTATTATTTTACATGTATTAAATACCATTTCCACTAAATGTCGATTTATAAGTCGGAAAGATTTTTTTTTAATATGGTGATTTACACTCATGTCCATAAATTAATTATAATTCAGAATCACACAGAAATTGAACTCTAACATAAAAAATTTCACCTGTAGAATTATCACACACATCTTAAAGAAGAACATGCAAATTACAGGAAATGATCAGATGGCGCGGATAGTACGGCACAATGACGAGTGTAAGAGAAGGGTATATATGAATGGTGGCAAAGAAGAATAATTGTTCACAAGCGCTTTAAAAGACTTTCAGCAATAACCGCATAGTTACGGCACAAAGGAAGACGTGCAGAATTCGGACGATCTTGAACGTGGACGTAACCCAGCTAGAAGTAATCCGAGGAACTGGAATCGCCCAGAGTGTCATCTCCAGGCTTTGGCAACGATTCCAAGATGATGGTAAATGTGAGTAGATGTTACAGC